>WNWK01008801.1:5000-77500 GCA_009830355.1 Cherax destructor | reverse complement strand
GCGTTTAACTGTTTTTATAATATCAAAGTATTACTCAAATTTTTTTTGTGTTCCCTTCTCTCCCAGTTCTGAGAATTAACAGTATAGATTTGAGGGACCAGATCTACCTTGTCTTTTTCCTCCTTTTTGTAAAAATTTTTCAGAATTCAATCACATGAAACGTTCATGAACAAATTATTTTTTTTTTCTCTTTTATCATGATTTTCTAGAATGACTCATTTAATTAATTCCCAAGTATAAAGAATCATATAGTAATGTAGATTGTTCTATCACGATAATATCCATGTGAAGTATAATGTTAACTTTTTTATTTTGACATTGTATAGAATCAGCTAGGTTGTTGCCTTTGTCCTTAGTTTGTATGTTTTTTTCAGACGCCATTAGATGCCGGCTGTACGGTTCTACTTTAACGCTGCACCACGTTTCAGGATTTCAACCTCTCCCCAGGGATCTGGCTTCCCCAATGATAGGCCTCCTTTTAATGCCTCAGTGCGGGGGCCTGGACCTCAGTTCCATCCGGGGTGCCCTACGAGACGGACACAGGCATAGGCTCTCAGCTCCCATATACCCAAACGCCTCATTAAACGCTCAAACCAAGCTCTCGTCTGTTAATTTTCCCAAAACTTAAAAGAACCCAAACACAGCTCATTCCATATAAGAAAGTGAAAATTTGTTATCAATAAATTTTAAAATCATTCTGAACATAAAGAAAAATTTTCATTGTGTTTGTTTATTATTAAATTAATGTTAACTATCAAAAAATATTTAGTTGGGTTAGGCTAAATTAAATTGCTTTTTGTAATAAGGTTAGGTAGGTTTTTAAAATTTCTCTTGGTACAAAAATTTTAAATTTTTACATTAACAAAAATTAAAAATATTCTTTAAACGTATAAAATTTTTTGAAAAGGGCTTAATTTGATGAGTTCTTGCTAATTGAAGTTTTTCCTAATCGGCACGACAAAAAAATATATATATATATATATATATATATATATATATATATATATATATATATATATATATATATATTAATAATCAAAAAAAAAGACTTTTTTATTTACAATGAACATAATTTCACCCAAAAAAAAATATTTAAAAATGGTATTTTCAAACCAAGTAGATCGATAAATAAATATAAAACAGAATAAGTACTTATGTTTTTTGGGCTTAGTTTGTTGGGATGGCCTCGGGGCGAGGATGAAAATATAAAACTCGTCTTGACGTATTTTCTGATTTGAGATACAACCAACTACGGGTGTAAAATAATTTTTGCCAACCAGACTACAGATTTCAAACTACAAACAGATTTCGAGATAATTTGTAAATTGAATGATGTTTTTTCGGGCTATAGAAAAAGTCAGACAAATTGAAGAATAAAAGGCTATCTATCAGAAGGCATATTTTAATTAACCCAAAAATCAATAAAAAAAATGATATATCCCGAATGCAAAAATAATAACAGACATAACAAGTCAAAAAAAAAAAGGGGAAATTTAAATTGCCCATGATACAGATAAGATTTGTCAAATTTGGGAGCCAAAAACCACTACGATTTCAGGTAGCCCATGATGAACTGTTGGGTTTAAATGGGCATTTCATATTCCCAGGTAAAAGGGGTTTAAAAAAACTGCTGCTATTTTTTTTTTCCTACTTTAAAAAAATATGAAAATTTTGGGACTAGCACAGACGGGTGCCCCACACAAATGCAGATGAGAGGGAATTTTCACGATCTTCCAAAATTGAACACAAAAGGGATTCTATACTCTTAACATTCATCCCTTGGCTGGCAAGATTACAGAACCGCATAACCCGTCTAAGGAACCATGACGATGATGGAATGCATTACTCCTGTATAACATTAATTAAAGCTATGTTAGAACTTAAAACACATGTAAACATTGAAGTGATAATGTTGAATACTTAGATTGACGATGTTAGAACTGCTTAACAACTGTATAACTTTGACCAGTGACGATGTTAAATAAAAACCCGTCTAACATTTGACGAAAACGATGTTAGACCTGCCTGAACCTAAACTCTTCACGACATTTGATCAATTAAAAAAAGAAGGCAACAGTTACGGGGGGGAAAGGGGGGAGCGGGAAATGTACGTAGATACCAGCAAATTAAACTAAATGACATTTCTGATTCAGGGATACCTCCATCACCCCCAAATTTTTTTCCCCAAAATGAGCCTCGGAAACCCTTTTTATCGCCAACGGGGGCGACCCCTTGGGGGTTTAAAAAGGTCTCCCTGCATTGATGTTCTATGCCCACAAAAAAAAAATAATACATAGGGGCTAGGTTTATTCCAGAAAAAATAAAAATTTTACGTTTAAAGTTCCGTTCAACTTCCCCCCGGGGATCAAATTCCCCAAAAAAAAAAAAAAGTGATTACTTTTTTTTTTTGTTTTTTTCCCCTTCTTCTCATAACTCGTCCAGGAAAAAAGTTTTTTAAATAAAAAAAAGGCCCTTTTGCGCCGAAGGTTGTTTTTCCTCGACATTTCATACATTCTTCACGGCCCACTACTCTACTACTACCCATCCTTTTTTATGATCTACTTCCAGGGGAACCCCCCCTCCCTTTTTACTATCCCCCCCGTTCTCCCCGCCCCTATCAGCTGACGCCTATTTGGTCAAGCCCCCCTTTCCTGGACTTCAGAATTTACACCAGCGGTGCTAACACCCCAACCCCAAGGCCGGGGGGCTAATTACCTCATTTTTTTTATATAGTTCTACTCTCTTCATATTATGCCCCAAATTTTTATTGAAAAAACCCCCGGGGTGGCGAAACGTCTACAATAAAGACACCCAGATGTTGTACATGTGTTTTAAATTTTTATCTCGTCGGTTTTTTATACCATTCTTGTACAACGAAAAAAAAAAAAATAATAATAATAATAATAATAATAATAATAATAATAATAATAATAATAATAATAATAATAATAATAATAATAACAAGAATAATAATAATTTAACACGCCTGCCTTTTTCCAACGAGGTATTGAAACTCGAGAAAGGAAATATATTCACCGCCATTCATTCAATCACTGCCTTGCCAGAAGCGAGCTGACATCACAGTTCAAATAACTCTGTCAGCAATGCCTGCTTTTTCATCAATGCCAGCACTTTTCCCGGGCACTGTATTTCCCCACATCCACTGCTTGGGGATCAGACATCCATCAGGCTTGTGTGGTTTGCCTACGTGGGGGCATTATAAAACACCAATATAAACCTTGCTTTCAGAACACAGGGACTGGAAAAAAAAGGCTGTTTAAAAAACACACCCTCCAACACACCCTCCAACATACCCTGTAAAAAACCCTCCAACATACCCTCCAAACACCCTCCAACACACCCCCCAACACCCCCCCAAACAAAGTTGGTGGGGTTTATAAGGTCCCATGTACTCAGTGTCCTCTCTCACATATTGGTCAAACAGGTAAAATTTCTAAAAACCAGAAGGGCCCCAACATAAATACTCAGCCCAGGACAAGGCGGGGTGAATGCTGTCTTTAACCACTTTAGTTCCTGTAATCACCCACCAGGGGTGGGATGCCCCAGATTGTTGTACCAAACAATTCTGTCATGGAAAGAAACATAACTGAATCTTCTCTCTTGAAACATGATAGGAATACAGTATATAACTCAAATTATGGGTTATACAAGCTCGACAGCTTTTAGTAGAGTCTTTGTAAAAATCTTAAACAACAATGCTATACAAAATCACAGGATTGCTCATCATCCAGGTGGGTTGATGGATAGGTGACGCTCGACCAGTGTCTACGCACCCAAAATTCATACCACGTCAATTGTGAATGGTTATATAATGCGGTTAGCTGTTACTGTATCATACATTGACAGGTACACAAGATTACAGGATAACATAGATAGTGGGGTTAAAGGATATTTGAAGTAGAAATTTGGTTCATAGAAATATCGGAATGGTATGAAAATTCCCAAGAAAAGGGATATTAGCCGACACTGAGAAGGATATTAGACAATATTTAGGAAGAGATACTTCTGGTATCCCTGGGAGCATTCAAGTACCCCAAAGGAGGACATTAAAAAGGACAATGTGCACATTCTATTCCTTTCTTTTATTAATTAAAAGGTTCACAGAATAATAGCAATCCATATATATGGGATCCAATGAGAAAAATATTTTCTCAAGTCACATGACCTGTTCTAAGCGGCGGCTAGAAAAAGCTTGGGGCTGACTATTATATATTCTAATTTCATAATACGTACTTGACATCTTGAAAACCCTCCTCCCCTGTATGGGTAGTAAGGGAATGGTGGTGGTGTGGGGTTAACACCAACCTTTGGGCCCAAAATATTCTGAGAGAAGCTGCGGGTGGTGATACATCCGCACTCCCTTTTACTCTGAGAAAACGTCCCTGCTTCAGTTGCTGCCTTGCAAAATTGCATACCCCCTGATGACGCACTGAGAAGTGTGAAAGTACTTGAGCTAAAGATTTCCCCCCCCGTGGCTTGTCTTGCATAGTTATGATCCCTGTCTTCGATTGTTTGCATATATATAGGTAAAACTTGAGATTTTGGTTTTAAATACAAGCTCTTCTTGCCATATAAGACAAGCGAAAATTTGTGTACAAAATTTTTGAAAAATCATTCTGAACCTAACGAAAAAAAAATATTTCATTGTGTTTTTTTTTATTTTTAAAATTATTGTTAACGTATCTAAAATATATTTGTTGGGTTAGGCTAAATTAAATTGGCTTGTTGAAAAAGGTTAGGTGGGTTTTTCAAAGTTTCTTTTGGTACAAAAATTATATACGTTATAACGTTTAAAGATTTTTTTTTTTTCATTTATGTTAATGTAAAAATATAAAATTTTTTGTCCAAAAAAAATTTTTGAAACCAAAAAAACCCCTTATTACACAACTTTTTTACCCTAACCCAACTAAATATTTTTGGGTCGTTAACAATAATTTAATAATAAACAAACACAATGTTATTTTTCGTTGGTTAAAATTTTTTTAAATTTCATACAAAACGCAAAAACGGGTTTATTTAAGCAAAATCTCAATTTTCCCTAATCCCCGACATATATATATATATAAAAAACTATATCTTTTGCTACTGATATAGTATATATATATATATATATATATTATTCCCGATTTTAAGGTATAGGTTGGTAGACGAAACCCCCCGGAGGTACTACCGTCCTGCCAAGTATGAAAAAGAAAGCTGTATTTTTTTAATGATGGTAGGATTGCGGGTGTTTTTTTTCTGTCTTAAACATGCAAGATTTGGTATGTCTTTTTTACTTCTACTTACACTTAGGTCCTAAATTTCAGGGTACAAGCATATGATTCACCACCCTCTGGGTTTCTTTTTTTTTTTCTTACTAGTTCTTGTTCTTATTTCCTCTTATCTCCAGGGGGGAAATGGAACAAATTCTTCCTCCGTAAGCCATCCCGTGTCGAAAGGGGCGACTAACATGCTGGGAGAAAAGGGGCGGGTAACCCCTTCTCCTGTATATATTACTAAATGTAAAATGGGAAACTTTCTTTTTCATTTTGGGCCACCACTTCGGGGGGGAAAAAGGCCGATGTGTTGAAAAAAAGATATACTATATATTTATATCTTTTTTTATTATTTTTTTTTTTAAACACATCGATTCCAAAGGCAGGGTTTTAAAAAAAAAACTTTCATCATCATTCCTCCATCACTGTCTTGCCAGGGGGGTGCTTTACACTACAGTTATAAAACTGCAACATTAACACCCCCCCTTTCCCAGGTGCCGGCACTGTACTTCCTATCTATCTATCTATCTATCTATATATATATATATATATATATATATATATATATATATATATATATATATATATATATATATAATATATTTATACAAACCCAACATTAACTGAGTGTAATGGATGACATTTATTTGTATCATATTGTGATTCTGTCAACCGCTTCATCTTGCGTGACCTTCCACGTCCCTTATTCGACGAAAAAATTTCCCCAAAACTGTTTAAATGTTAACTTTCCCTTTTCCCAATCCAGCAGGTATGTGACCCGTTCGGATTCAGGTCTTTTTTTTTCTAATTCATTAATTATGTTAATATTTATCCAGCTGTATAGGTCGAGAGAATACACATCCTAAATCCTCGCGATCTACTGATGGTAAAGAAAGTGACGCACACAATACGGATGGGTACATTAATAAGACACCCCCCAAAAGCGCTTTGTTTTTCCTTTTTAGTCACCTCTGTATTCGACTGAAGAAGTCTGCTGAGAGGGGAAGCTTCTCGGGAAAAAAACTTTCCCCGGTGCTACCCAAATTTTCCCTTTTTGCCTATCGCTTAATAAATATTTAATTCTTCTGGACAAATTCTCTCTCTGTGGTGAGACACACCTTACTCACACCAACACCCACACCCAGTTCTATATCCTTTTTTCAACTTATCATTTTTAAAAAGCTTTTCATAACGACCTACCACTCTCCTCGAACCTTATCTGGCTCCTTGAACAAGGTTCTGTCTCTCTCAGTTGAGGGAAGATCGAGGTTCCAAACTTTCCTCGAGGTGAATGGTCAACATAGGTTTAATATTTCAAAAAAAAATGAAGTTAAACAAATAAATCCCTAACCTGGGAATTTATATACCACTTTTATCCCCCCACGTATATATATATATATATATTATATATATATATATATATATATATATATATATTTTTATATTATATATGGAAGCAAAGCAAATATATGGAAGCAAAGGGGACTGTATGAGAGTATGGGTATGCCAATGCTCTTATATGGGTGCGAAGCATGGGTGGTGGGGAAAGTTGCAACAAAAGGGAAAGCTGGAGGCAGTGGAATGTAGTGTCCGAGGGGGGTGTGTGGTGTGAATATAATGCAGAGAATTCGTAGTTTGGAAATAAGGAGGAGGTGCAGGATTACCACTCGTTCATTTCTTTATCCCTTTTAAACGATTTCATCTCCGTTTCCTTCTCCCCTTCATTGTGGATTCTTTTGGCTCATTAAATTTATGCAATATTACATATTATATTTATGTAAAGGGGCAGCCAGTAGTTACCTTCCTGTCGAGCAAGTACAGTTTTTAACACGTACCACATACAGCCTTCTTGCATTTTTTTTTATAAGTACTTTCTCTTCACGACAACTTGGAATAACCTATTAGTCTTGTTACCTCCTTGCATTACTCATTCTCCACTGATGTTGCTCGCATCAAAAACTCGGAACAAAAATACGGCCCTATATTTGATTTTCTTTTTCCGTCTACTGTCTCTCACTCTAGAGCAATGACATAGTTCCTATTTACATCCGTTTTCACGACATGAATAGTACATTCTTCCTATCGTGTTACAGGTCCCGGGTAATTCAATGAATTATTTGAACAAGGAGATGTGACGGGCCCAAAATTTTTTTCCCCTTTCCCCGTTATATCTCAGAGTCAAACCTTTTCTTCCTTGTGTCTCGCAGGTTATCCTATTCCCCATGCATGTCTTCTTAATTAAAATTTAAGTCCAGTGCCCTCCTCCTGCCTCTCGTACTATACATATATATCTATGGAAGGAATATTCATGAACGCCTTTAACATTAAGGAAAAAAATTTTAAGTTACAGAAAAGGTTTTGTCTGGACAACATTTTGCTCTGTGTAGAACATTATTCATGACGTGAAGCTCTACAAAAAAAAGCGAAATATTTTTCCCAATAAAAGTTTGTTCTGCAATTGTCTTTGCTTCACTTTTGGGCAGTACTTTTGGGTTTTGGCAACAGTGTACGTTATTCCTGGCTTATGAGATATGTAATCAGAATTTCTCAAGATTTCCAAATTACATCGTCGAATATTTGTTCAAAAATAACATAAAATAAAAAGAAAAAAATATGCAGTATATTCTTGAAAAAATAAATGCCAAAAAAAAAAAAATACTACCGGAAACTTGTATATATGGAATTCTACAATACAACAACTTACAACAACTCTAGTTGTAGACAAGCACTTTTTTAATTTTACACAAGAACGTAACTTTAATGTAAAGTTACTCTTTAAAAAAAACCAAAATTACCCCTAAATAATAAATTTGGGGTAATTTGAACCCCCAGGGAAAACAAAAAAATGCAAATGTGCCCAAAATTCATATAAGGAGGTATTTATTTTGGTAATTGAAAGGGTCTTTGAGTTATTTGGACAAGAAAATAATTTGACCAACGCCCCGGCAGGGGGATTAATTTCACCAACGCCCCGGGTCTTGTTAGGTGGCTTCTGATTTTTTTATGTGATACTTAAAATCCATGTTTAGTTAGATATTCATTCTGGTGTCTGTTTAAGCAAAGCATCTTTTCTCTTCCCCCTCTTTTTGGGAACGTCCTCCTACCTCTTTGCCCTCCTTTCTCTACGACCTTCTTCTGCGTTTCCTCCTTTCTCTACGTCCTCTTACCCCCTTCCTCTTCCTTTCTATACGTTCTTTACTTCTTCCTACCCCCCTTTCCCCTACCTCTTCTTATTTTATCTTCTTCCTATTTATGTTTCCCTTCTTACTACCCCTCCTTCTCCTCCTCTTGCCTTCTCGTACTTTCTCTGCCTCTCACTTTCTCTTACGACTTCCTCTGCGTCTCCCCCTTTCCTTCTTCGTATATTTATTTTTTTTTCTTCCCCCCCTCTTGTCACCTAGTACTCGTCCTTCCTCAACCTTTTTTTACGTCCTTTTTTTTTCATTTCCTCTCGCCCCCTTGTTCTTCCTTCTCTACCTCTCCCTTCTCTTTCCTTCACCCTCTTATTTCCCCTCCTTCTTTCACTTCCTCCTTCTTCCTTTTGCTTCTCCCTTTTCTTTCACTTCATCCTTTTGACTTCCTCATAGTTTCTTAATTTCTTTCCCTTATCTCTCTTCGTCCTCCTTTATTTTCCTTCCGTTTATACAGTTTTTCCCCTTTCCATTTTCTTCTTACCTCTTTATTTAAATTTACTAATATCACTACTACTACCACCACTAGTATTTCACCTCACTTTAGAGTATATATAAACCCACTATGTCCATTATCGCTTGTAACGGCGAAAAACTCCCCCGGGGGCGAAAGTTTACAATAAAATGTCACATTAGTTGTGACATTTTTCCACCCTACATCTGTTTACCTTTCTTCTCTTTATAAGATTTCTCTTGAGAATTTTCGTTTATTCAATAAAAGTTTTTTTTTTTTTTTAAAACTGGGCTGAGAGTTCCTACAAGAATTCTACAAGTTAACAAGATGTAATCCTACCTCAACTTAGGTCAAGATATGAACAGCAATCCCACATAAATTTGTTTATAAGTTAACAAAGTATTACTTCCTCAACTCCCCTTTTCAAGCTCAAGCATGAAATCCCGTCTCCCAAATTTTTAAAAAAAACCTCTGCAACAGTTTATTGTATTTTTATTTTTTTTTTCATATATTTCCACATTCATGGGGACTACAAAGTAATGTTTGTGTTATTCCCTATCCCCCGTTTCTTATTGTTTGTTTTCTCTTTATTCTATTTGAATACTTTGGCCTTATGTTTTTTTTTTTTTTTAAGCACTAAAACCGTGTGGTAATTCAGAGCAAAAACTTTGGGGGAGTGTGAATCCTGTGTGTGTTGAGCTACATGGACACCCGTCCTTTACCTACCTGGAGACAACCAGTATAAAATACCGACACGATCGAATGGTAGGTAAAAAAAAGTATAATTTGATCCTTTACTGACTACTTTTCGCCCACACAGTGGGCGTCATCAAATCACAAACACATCTTTTGTTAACAGTAATTTCAATAAAACAGTAATCCATTTTACGCTATATGTATGAATTAATAAAAGCGCACAAACCAGGTAATCCAGTTAGACCATTTATTGCTCCATAGGTTCATTTTTTCCTATAAATTATCTAAATGGCTTGTTGATATTTTGAGCCCAATTGTTGGAAAATTTTCAAACTTTAATTAATGTTAAATAACAAATTTAATGGATAAATTAAACCCTTGACTGACTTTTATTATTTCAGTATGGCTAGTTTTGATATTACTTCCTCCTTGTTTACAAAAGTTCCAGTTGATGATTTTTTAAAGTTTCTTATCTAAAGGCTTGTTAATTACGATTTACCTTTTGGGTTCCTACTATCATTAAACTTATTAAATTTGTTTGTTGTTGAAAATTTTGTATTTAATGACGAGTTTTACACTCAGAAGTTTGGTATGGCAATGGGAAATCCTCTTTCACTTTTTTCTTAGTAATTTATACAGGGAAATTTTTTTAAAAAAAGATTGCTTAATACAATCCTTCCTAAAGAGCTAAGTGGTATAGATATGTTGATGATATTTTATGCCCATGCCTCAAATTTAGATATAACGATTCCCTTGTTAAATTAAATAGCTTAGCTCATTCTATAAATTTTACTGTTGAGTTCGAGGAAATAACTAATTGCCTTTCTTAGATGTTTTAATTATTAAGGGTAACCATTTTTTAAATTTAAAATTTACAGAAAAGTTATTATTCTTAAATAAAGATTTAAAAAAGGTTAGTATTCTCATCAATGTTTTAGAGAGCTTTACATTTGTAGTCCAGAGTTCATAGATGAAGAAATCTTCAAAATTTATGAAATAGCAAAGTCAAAAATACCCAAGAAACTTAATTGATAAATCCTTTAAAATAGCCAGAAATACTTTTACAACCCAAAAAAGGGACAACCAACCTTATTCAACTAAAAATATGTTGGCTCTTCCTTACCATGAAAACTTGGTTGATATGCCTTCTCTACTTAAGAATTTTAATATCAAAGTTATTTTTAAAAAAATCTTGACACATTTAAAAAAACATTTCAAAAAAAATTTTTCCCCCCCAAAATGTTGACGGGTGTGTCTATAAGATTCCTTGTAAAATATGTTTTAAAGTTAATTACGGTCAAACTGGTAAAAGTCTTGAACTTGGGTTTAAAAAAAAAAACATAAATACAGCATTAGAAGTGGAAAAGATTCTAATGCTCTGTTTATTCATGTGAGATATTTTAACCATCCAGTTGATTTTAAAAAGGCAAAAAGTTATACCCAAGAAAGTCCATGGTTGACAGGAATGTAATAGAATCATGTTTTATAAAAGTAGTTTTGAAAATAATATGAATATTTCTTTTGGTTCATATAAATTGGATTAATTTATTAATTAAAAAAAAATTTTTGGGGAAAAATTTAAGGTACATTAGAAAATTTTTTTGGGTGAATATAAGCCGTGTTTCACGGATCGGACTACCTACCTATATCATCATAAAATGTCAGGGGTGGTAGCGAGGTGTAGTCTCATCCTTATGTGCCTTCCTGTTAACCTATTTTTTTTTTATTTCCTTAATAATGTGAGAAATCACGAAAGCTCTTGGAATTTCACTTTTTTTTCACAGCGGTTGCTCTGCATATTGTTTTCCACCTGCCTACTGACATCTTATTGCATTATATAAAAAAAAATAAATAAATATATATATATATATATATATATATATATATATTTTATTATATATATTATATATATATATATATATATATATATATATATATATATATATATATATATATATATATATATATATATATATATATATATATATATATATATATATATACAGTTCTAGTCATGGCATAATGCCCCCCCTTTTTCCCCACACACGTACCTAAACACAAACACATACCAGGGAAGATTATAATATATATATTTGCCCCTTACTGGGGTTTTTTAAAACTTGATGCTGTCTTTTCGCTTAATCACGTCCCTCAGCAGTATGGGGAAGACTCTCACACAAATTCTTGGGGGGTTTTAGGAGGTATATTACTCAGTGCCTCATGTAGAGCACCCCCCTCCCAGCCGCGGGATGGAACTGATTTTCCCTTTCCCAGTAAACTTCGTTTCACTATTGACCAGAGGTTCTCAATGGGTTTAGGTCTGGGGAATTCCTGGCCAGTCATTAAAGAACCTCACTTTACAGTCCTTAAACTGGGAAATACAGATTTGGCTGTATGACACGGGGGACCATCCCCCCCTAAAAAACCCTTTGCCCCCCCCACTTGTCAAACGCCTCAGGAAAATTTTCACACAATAACTCCAGGTAATTATACTGGTTCATAGACTGGTTTTTGGGAAGCACAATGAGTTCACCAACACTCTTGAGCATTGAAACACCCCCAAACCATGAACGAGTCTGTGTGTTTGGTGGTCCCACAGGTGTAGCGTGGGTCTGGGAGGTCACTACCTCAGGGCCGGTAAAAAATGACACCCCGGTTACAGGTGATGGTGAAGGTTTCTTCATCACTCCCCAAAATACTTCAGTTCCCTGTTTAGGATTCCAGTGAAGATTTTTTTTTCCATAATCCAGCCTACGATTCTTCTTTGGGTTGGAAGGGGATCGGTTTCTTAACCTGGCGGTGACTACGGCCCCGATCTCCAAAGTCTGTTAACAATTCTTACAAACACCGCTGAAAGAAGATGTGGGTTCTTTCCTTTCAATTCTCTAGCAGTTATCTTAGATGTACTCACTAACTGCTTCTTTAACACAGTTAAGGAACGAACAGATGTCTTCGAGGGGCCCGGCCAGGGTTCGGCGGCAGTAACTCGACAACGCCACCAGTCTTGAAACGCTACACCCCGTTCCCCACTGAACGCTCACACACCCCCAAAATTTTTCCACTATTTCTTTCGTCTGGTGCCCAGCTTTGTGAAGCCCTGTGATTTGAGCTATATTTTCCCCGGTGTTAAAGATTTCCCTTTTTTCCCATAATCAAGCATGTATAGCCCCAAAACCAAAAAGGGAACACCGGACAAAAGATGGGGCGGTTTGAGAGACAAAGTGCAACACTGCCTCTCACCACGGCAGCCCCGTGAGCACTGAGGAGTCACTGCGGAGTGTGGTGGCGGGCCGTGGGGGTCATGCTAACGGCTGCTACCCGGTATCACTAAAAAAAAAAAAAAAACCATTATGCCAGGCCTTTGATTTTCGTCACGGCTTTTATCCCGGGGGCCCTCCCCCCGGGATATTATTGTAACCACGAATGAGTGGTATTTAATCAATAACAACACTGTGACTAGCCAGGGGATCGAATCTGTGTTTTTTTTGCCTTCTATTTTGAGCAAAAATTCACGATGATCTAACCCACTGGAACATAGAATCCTACAATAATCATGCACCCAGCAGAGCTAGGTGTTGCACCGTGATCCGAGGACATACGATTGTGTGGGTTCCTCAGAGCAAACTTCTTTTCTCCCCATTTGGTGTACAAACCTCCACAAGCAGTATATAGGGTTTTTAACCACAAATGAGTGGGTTCGATCCCCGGCTAGTCACAGTGTTGTTATTGATAATGTATATATATATACTTAATGGTTAGTGTTTTTGTTTAATAAATGTATGGAAGAGGGTAAGGTACCTAGGGATTGGCAGAGGGGTGTGCATAGTTCCTTTGTAAAAGGAAAAGGGGAAAAAAAGAAAATGTAAAAATTATGGGGAATAGGTCTGTTGAGTATACCTGGTAAAGTGTATGGTAGAGTTATTATTAAAAAAAATTAGAAGTGGGCAGAGAGCAGGTTAGCAGATGAAAAAAGGAGGCTTTAGGAAGGGTAGGGGTGTGTAGACCAAGCGCCCCCAAAAAATTATATAGGTGAACAATATTTAGATAAGGATAAAAGAGGTGTTTGTGGCATTTATGGATTTGGAAAAGGCATATAATAGGGTGGATAGGGGGCAATGTGGCAATGTTCCCAAAATTATGGAAGGGGGGGTGGTTATTGAAAGCGGTAAAAATTTTTTACGAGGATAGTGGGGCTCAGGTTAGAGTATGAAGGGGGAAAGGGGAGATTATTTCCCAGTAAGTGGGCCTTAGACAGGGAGGGGATGTCACCATGGTTGTTCAATATATTTATAGATGGAGTTGTAAGAAAGTGAATGCTCGGGTGTTGGCAAGAGGGGGGGGGTTTAAAAAGATAAAGAATCTAACACAAAGTGGGAGTTGTCCCCAGTTGCTCTTTGCTGATGACACTGTGTTTTTGGGAAAATTTCCCTGAAGAGAATTTGCAGAGGTTGGTGGATGAGTTTGGTAGGGTATGTAAAGAAGGAAATAAAAAGTGAATATAGGAAAAAGTAAGATGATGAGGATAACAAAAATATTACATAACGGAAGATTGGATATCAGATTGGAGGGAGAGGGTATAGAGGAGGGTGAATGTGTTCAGATATTTGGGAGTGGATGTGTCAGCAGATGGGTATATGAAGGAGGTGAATCATAGAATTAACGGGGAAAAAAGGTGAGTTGTGCACTGAGGAGCTTGTGGAGACAGAGAACTTTATCCAGGGAAAGAAGGGGAATGTATGAGAGTATAGTTATACCAACACATGTATGGGTGTGAGACATAGGTTGTGAATGTTGAAAAAAGGGGGAGAAGACTGGAGGCAGTGGAGATGTCATGTCTGGGGGGAATGTATTGTGTGAATATAATGCAGAGAATCCGTAGTTTGGAGATTATGAGGATGTGGGATTACCAAAAATATTATCCAGAGAGCTGAGGGGGGGTTATTGAGATGGTTTGGACATATAGAGAGGATGAAACAAAATAGAATGGCTTCGAGTGTATAAATCTGTAGTGGAGGAAGGCGGGGGAGGGGTCGGCCTAAAAAAAGGTTGGGGGGGGGGGGCAAATTAGGTTTTTTGTGTGAGGGCTTGGACTTCCAGCAAGCGTGCGTGAGCGTGTTAGATAGGAGCTAATGAAGACAAATGGTTTTTAGGACTTGACGTGCTGTTGGAGTGTAGGCAAGGTAACATTTATGAAGGGTTTCAGGGGAAAACCCGGGAGGCCGGGCTTGATTCCTGGAATGGGAAGTACATCCCCGGGACTCTGAAGGAGGGTGTTAAGGGGGCAGTTTTGTGCTGTAGTGTAAGCACGCCTCTGGCAAGACAGTGATGGGTGAATGATGATGAAAGTTTTTTTTTTTGGGGGCCCCCCCTGCCTTGGTGGGAAACGGTCTATGTGTTAATAAACAAAATAATATATATATATATATATATATATATATATATATATATATATATATATATATATATATATATATATATATATATATATATATATATATATATATATATATTTTTGCTAAAGTGGGTAAAAATGTAGAGAAATAGTAGGTAAATTTGGGGTGGGGGGGAAAATTTAAAATAGGAGCCTGTAATTGAACTATGTGTAAAAAGGAGTTTTGGGAATAAGTAATACATATTTTTAAAAAGACGATAAATAAGTGTACAAGATTTGTTGAAGTAATGAAAGTAGTTTGTTAGATTATGTATTGGTGGATAAAAAAAGGGAAAAGGGGGAGGCTTCAGGATGTAAAAGTTTATAGGGGGGGAACGAATATATCGGATTATTATCTAGTTGCAGCTACAGTTAGAGTAAGAGGTAGATGTGACGAAAAAAAAAGGACAACAGTAAAGAGATATGAAAGTTTATAAACTAAGGGAGGAGGAAATTAGGGTGAGATATAAGCAACTATTGGCGAAAGGTGGGCTAGTATAAGTATTGGCAGTGGGGGGGGTTGAAGAGGGATGGGATTGTTTTAAAAAAGCAGTATTAGAATGTGGGGCGAAGGGTTTTTGGCTATAGGAGGGTGGGTGCAGGAGGAAAAAGGAGTGATTGGTGGAATGATGAGGTGGAAAAGGGGGCGATAAAAAAAAAAAGGTAGCTTTGAGAGTAAAAGAAAGGTGAAGAGAGTGGTGAGAGTGCAAAAAAGGGAAAAAAAAAAAATAGAATGGGAGAGGCACTGTCCCAAAAAATTTTGCTGAGAATAAGAAAAAATTTTGAGCGAGATAAACAAGTTAAAAACCTGGAACAAATGGATTTGTCAGTTAAAAACAGAGTAGGGGGTTTGTAGATGGGGGGGCTGGAGGCATTGGGTAGATTGTGGGGAAAATTTTTTGGGAAATTTCAAATGTCTCTGAAGAAAGGGGGGGAGTAATTTCATGCACTGGACAGGGAGGTAAAAATCATTTAGGAGTGAAGAAGAGCGGGGTGTGAGTGTGGGGGGGGGGCGTGAGGCATTACATTTGAAAAAAGGGGGGTAAAGCAGCTGGAACTGATGGGATCAAGACAGAAATGTTAAAAGCAGGGAAATATAGTGTTGGGGTGGTTGGTATTTTTGTTTAATAAATGTATGAAAGGGGAAGGTACCTAGGGATTGGCAGAGAGCGTGTAAAATTTTCCTTTATAAAAAAGGGAAAGGGGGGACAAAAGATAAAAAAAAAAATTATAGAGGAATAAGTTTACTGAGCATACCAGGTAAAGTGCATGGTAGGATTATTATTGAAAGAATTAGAGGTAAGACAGAGCGGGTTGCAGATGCCTAGGAGGCTTTAGAGTGGGAAAGGGATGTGTAGATCAGGTGTTTATTTTGGGAAGCATATATGTGAACAGTCTTTAGATAAAGGTAGGGAAGTTTTCAATTTTTTTAAAAGGTTTAGAAAAGGCATATGTGGATGGGAGAGCAATGGCAGATGTTGCAAGTGTATGGAATATGTAGTAAGTTACTATATGCTGTAAAGAGTTTTTATGAGGATATTGATGTTCAGGTTGGGGTGTGTAGGAGATGGGGAGATTACTTCCCAGTAAAAATAGGTCTTAGACAGGGATGTTTAATGACACCATGGTTATTTAGCATATTTATACATGGAGTTGTAAAAGTAGTAAATGTAGGGTGTTGGGGAGAGGGGGGGGGATTATATTATGGGGAATCAAATACAAATGGGAGTTGACACAGTTACTTTTTGTTGATGATACTGTCCCTTTTGGGGGGGTTCTAAACAAAAGTTGAAAAAGGGTTTGTGGACGAGTTTGGGGGGGGGTGTAAGGTAGAAAATCGAAAGTGAATATAGATGGGGGTAAGGTAATGAGGGTATCAAACATTTGATAAAAAAAAATTGGATATTACATTGGAGGGGGGGGTATGAAAGAATGAATGTTTTCTGATATTTGGGAGTTGACTTGTCAGCGGATAGGTTTATGGGTTAGGGTAAACCGTAGGGTTTATGAAGGAGAAAGGTGAGTGGTGCGTTGAGGTATCTGTGGAGGCAAAGAAGGGAATGTACGAAAGTATAGAGGTACCAACACTCTTTTTGAGTTGAAGCATGGGTTGTTAATGCTGCGGCGAGGGGCGGCTGGAGGAAGTGGAGATGTCCTGTCCAAGGGCAATGTGTGGTGTAAATATTATGCATAGAATTCGTAGTGTAGAAATTGGGAAGGTGTGGAGTTACTAAAAATATTAGCCAGAGAGCTGAAGAGGGGGGTTTTTTAGGTGGTTTGGTCATTTAGAGAGAAAGAAACAAAGTAGAATGAACTTGGAGAGCGTATAAATCTCTTGGGAAGGAAGTCGGGGTGGGGGGCGTCCCCAAAAAGGTTGGAGGGAGGGGGAAAAGGAGGTTTTTTTGGGCAAGGGGCTTGGACTTCTAAGGATGCGTGAGCGTGCTAGATAGGAGTGAATGGAGACGAATGTTTTTTTGGGGTCTGACGAGCTGATAAGGGGTGTGAGCAGGGGGAATATTTATATATATATTTTATATAAAAATATTTATATATATATATATATATAATATATATATATATATATATATATATATATATATATATATATATATATATATATATATATATATATATATATATATATATAGTCGTGCCGATTAAGGTAAAAATGGTCAATTAGCAAGAACTCATTTTTAAAAATTTAAATCCTTTCTAAAATTTTTCTTATACGTTTAAAGATATATTTTTTCATTTATGTTAATGTAAAATTTTTTAATTTTGTACCAAGAGAAACTTTGAAAACCTACCTAATTATTAAAAACGCAATTTAATTTAGCCTAACCCGACTAAAATATTTTAGATACGTTAACATTAATTTAATAATAAACAAACCAATGAAATATATTTTTTCGTTATGTTCAGAATGATTTTGGCGAAATTATTGCATACACAAATTTTCACTTGTCATATATGGCAAGGTGAGCGTTCTATTTATGCCAAAATCAAAATTTTACCTAATCGGGCTATATATATATATATATATATATATATATATATATATATATATATATATATATATATATATATATATATATATATATGCATATATATATGTGTGTATATTAATAACTTGGATTATTGTCTTGCTTGAAGCAGAGAAAGGGGAAGGTATTGAAGGAAGTCGTTAAATGATGATACCTGCGGCGAGGAAGTGTTAAAGTGTCAGAACATTGTGTTCCTCCCCCCCGCACACCCCGCAGGTGCTCCTCTTTAAACACTTGTCTTTTGCACTTTGTATGACCTCTTTCCCTTTCTCCTCTCTCTGTGTTTTTTTCGTCTCTGTTTTCTTTTTTCCCCTCTTTTGGTTGTTTTATGCCCATTTGTGATTGACTGTTTTTGATTACTCTCCCAAAAGTTAAAGTTATGAGATATCGATCCATGGAAAACAGACACGTGAACATCACGCAATGGATTTCTCAATCCAAAAAGAAAAACTTGGTAAGAAAAGACGAACATTATATTTATTAAATAGCAGTGAGGTGAAGAGCAAGTAGGTTAGGAGCAAATGGACGGGGTGTGACGCCCGTTGATTCGGAGCAATCCCGCACTTTTCTGGAGAAAAGGGTTTTTATCAATTGAAAAAACCCCCTTTTTCCAGCCCACATCGTTGGTCATACAGATGAGTACAAATTGAAGGATTCTTTTTTCTGTGTGTCATCTCTGGATATAAAAGTGTGCCATTCTAGTTCCCAAGTATTGTGGGAAAAAAATGTATTACTTGTAATACACCTTCCTGTATTAGCATTCTGAGTCCTTTTTGGGTTCTCTGGATGTCTCGCCTGCATAGATTTTGTCATAGTTGTAACATGAGGTAATTTATACTCCTGTGGTAGTTGGGTTTTTGACCAACCAGAAACACTACCCTAAGGGGTACACAATCTCATGCAACAAGTGTGGTAAAATCCTCCAGAGACCTCCTGAGGGAAATAAACAAATGCATTTCAAAGCACCTATACGCCAGTAGAATGGGGGAAAAAAAAACAACACCCGTATTTCTTCCTCTCTGTGTCCCGCCTCTTCCAATCGCATATATACTGGATCCCTCACTCTTTTGTGTTAGTGTGACTTGCAAATGGTCCAAGTCGGACCGAAACGTCGTCGTAAGTTTCTCTTTCCTATGTGCGGCTTATTTGTAAAGTGTTCTACAAGAACACCTGTTTCTACAACTTCCCTGAATTTCTTGATCAGGCAGGACTACAGAGGATCTGAACAAGCTGCAAGCCTGGTCCAGCAACTGGCTCCTGGAGTTTAACCCCACCAAGTGCAAAGTCATGAAGACTTGGGAACGTCAAAAAATAAAAAAATGAAATGCAGGTTAGGGGCCGAAGGCTACAAACCACCCTCAAGGAAAAGGATTTTGGAGTGAATATCATACAGAGCACATCTGAGGCGCAGGTCAACCAAATAACTGCTGCAGCATATGGGCACCTGACAAACATAAGAATAGCGTTTCGATACCAAGTCGTTGAACTCCAGTTGGTTTGTGACACAGGATTTCCCGTCCTTAAAACCGTGCTGGCTGTCGTTGATAAGCTCATTCCTTTCTAGGTGGTCCACCACTCTTCTCCTAATAATCTTCTCTTCTTCTTTTTAAAACTTGGGACTACATTTGCTGTCTTCCATACCTCAGGTAGTCGCCCTGTTTCGATAGATGTGTTGAAGATTGTTGTTAGTGGTACACATAGCGCCTCTGCTCCCTCTCTCAGGACCCATGGAGAGATGTTATCCGGCCTCATCGACTTTGAGGTATCTAGCTCGTTTAGTAGCCTCTTCACTTCTTCCTCGTTTGTATGTATGTTTTGTGTGTATGTGTACTCACCTAATTGTACTCACCTAATTGTGGTTGCAGGGGGCGAGACTCAGCTCCTGGCCCCGCTCTGCACTGTCCGCTACTGGTCTCTGCTCCCTGCTCCGTGAGCTTTATCATACCTTGTCTTAAAACTATGTATGGTTCCCGCCCACTATATCGTTCGCTAAACTATTCCACTTCCTAACTACTATTGGCTGAAGAATTGCTTCCCTCTGACTCATCTGAGTCTTCAGCTTCCAGTTGTGTCCCCTTGTTTCTGTGTTTCCTCTCTGGAACATCCTGTCACTATCTACCTTGTCGATTCCCTGCAGTATTTTGTATGTCGTTATCATGTCTCCTCTAACCCTTCTGTCCTCCAGTGTTGTTAGTCCTATTTCCCTCAACCTTTCTTCAAGGCAGTCCCTGAGTTGTGGAACTAGCCTTGTCGCAAACCTTTGCACTTTCTATAATTTCTTGACGTGCTTGACCAGGTGTGGGTTCCAGACTGGTGCTGCATACTCTAGTATGGGCCTGACGTATACGGTATACAGTGTCTTGAACGATTCCTTTTAAGGTAACGGAACGCTAATCTTAGGTTTGCCAGTCGCCCATATGCTGCCGCGGTTATCTGGTTGATGTGTGCTTCGGAGACGTGCTTGGTGTTATACTCACCCCAAGGTCTTTCTCCTTTGATGAGGTTTGTAGCCTTTGTCCACCTAGCCTGTACTCTGTCAGCGGTCTTCTTTGCCCTTCTCCGATCTTCATGACTTTGCATTTGGTGGGGTTAAATTCGAGAAGCCAGTTGCTAGACCAGATGTCAAGCTTGTCCGGTCACTTTGAAGTCCTGCTTGGTCTTCATCCGATGTGATTCTCCCTCATTAATTTCACATCATCTGCGAAAAGAGACACTTCTGAGTCTATCCCATCCGTCATGTCATTCACATATAGCAAGAATAGCACTGGTCCTAGGACTGACCCCTGCGGTACACCGCTCGTCACAGGCGCCCACTGTGATACCTCATCACGCACCATGACCCGTTGTTGCCTCCCTGTGAGGTATTCCCCGATCCATTCCAGTGCCCTTCCTGTTATACAGCTTGGTCTTCCATCTTCTTTACTAATCTCATTTAGGAACTGTGTCAAAGGCCTTCCCCGCAGTCCAAGAAAATGCAGTCAACCCACCCTTCTCTCTCTTGCCTTACCTCTGTTACTTTATCATAGAACTCCAGGAGGTTTGTTACACAGGATTTGCCTTCCCTGAAACCGTGCTGTCTGGCGTTGATTAACCTGTTCTGCTCCAGATGCTCCACCATTCTTTTTCTGATGATTTTCTCAAGACTTTGCACACTATACACGTAAGTGACACCGGTCTGTAGTTTAGTGCCTCTTTTCTGTCTCCTTTTTAAAGATGGGGACTACTTTGGCCTTTTTCCATATCTCAGGTAGCTGCCCAGTTTCAAGGGATGTGTTGAAAATTTTGGTAAGTGGCACACTCAGAACCTCAGCTCCTTCCGAAAGGACCCATGGTGAGATATTGTCCGGACCCATTGCCTTTGAGGTATCAAGGTCACTGAGTAACTGCTTCACCTCCCCTCAGATGTGTGTATTCCTCCAGCACTCGATACATCCCTTGTTGGTGATGCACCCCGTCCTGTCTACCCAACTGCCTCCCTTCCTCCACTGTGAATACTTCCTAAACCTCGAGTTGAGCTCCCACATACCTCTTGATCATTACTTGTGAGTTCCCCATCTTCCCTCCTCAGCCTTATCACCTGATCCTTTACTGTTGTCTTCCTTCTGATGTGGCTGTACATCAGTTTCGGGTCAGACTTGACTTTCGATGCTATGTCGTTTTCGTACTGTTTCTGGGCCTCCCTCCGTACCTGTGCATACTCGTTTCTAGCTCTTCGACTAATCTCCTTGTTTGCTTGGGTTCTTTGCCTTCTGTACCTTTTCCATTCTCTGGCACTCTGAGTCTTTGCCTCCCTGCATCTTTGGGTAAACCAGGGGCTCTTTCTTGTCTTCCATTTATTCTTTTTCCTTTGGGTATAAACCGTTCCTCTGCCTCCTTCCACTTTGTCGCTACGTATTCCATCATTTCATTTACTGACTGTCCTTCCATTTCCCTTTCCCACAGAATCTCCTGCAGGAAATTCCTCATACCTGTGTAGTCCCTTTTATAGTCTGGTATGTCTCTTTCAGCACCGTTTTCCCTCTCCACCTGTAGCTCTACTATGTGTGTGTGTATGTGTGTGTGTGTGTTTTGTGTGTATGTGTGTGTACTCACCTAGTTGTACTCACCTAGTTGTGGTTGCAGGGGTCGAGTCACAGCTCCTGGCCCAGCCTCTTCACTTGCCGCTACTGGGTGTGTTTGTGTGTGTGTGTGATGTGTGTGTGTGTGTGTGTGTGTGTGTTGTGACTGTGTGTGCATGTGTGAGGTGTATGTACTCATTTATATGTTTCTTACCTATATGTGGTTGCAGGGGTCGATTCACAGCTCCTGACACCGCCTTTGGCCGCTACTTGTCTTGTCGTACCTTGTCTGAAAAACTATGTATGTATACCGCCTCTCTCATTTCACTCTCCAGAGTGTTAGACGTCTTTGAACTTTAAGGTAAGGCTGAAGAAATACTTCCTAGCATCCTATCACTCATCTGAGTATCCAGTTTCTAGCTGTTCCCTCTTGTTCCTATTTCCCATCTTTGAAACATTCTGTTCCTGTTAACTCTGTCAATTTCTCTTAGTATGGGATCCATAGTGGTGCTGCATACCCCAATATGGGCCCGACGTTTATGGTGTACATTGTCGTAAATGATTCCTTACTTAGAAGTCGAAAAGCTGTTTTATATTCGCCAGACGAGCATTTGCTGCAGCAGTTATTTGGTTAATGTGCGCCTCAGGGATATGCTCAGTATGATATGCACCCTAAGGTCCTTCTCCTTGAATGAGGTTTTCTTTGTCCTTCCTCAAGCTTCATAACATTGGTCTTGGTGGGATTAAACTCCGGGAGTCATTTGTCACACTAGTGCCTGTAGCCTGTGCAACTCCATTTGTAGCCTCTCCTGGTTGGTGCAAGTTCTCCAGTCAGTGTTCTTGGGGTTAAAGTACTCCATTACCAATAGCTTTGCCCTGCATATATGGGCCTTTCTGGCCACCTCAGCTAGTGTATCCAACATTGGTCTGTTGCTTTCATCACAAGCTTGTTTGGCCTCTTGCTATTTAGTGGAGGGTTGTATATCACTGCTGTCACCATTTTAGGGCCCCGGTCATAACTGTGCCTACTATGCAGTCCTCTACTTCCCCCTCTGTTCATTCCTCCAATCTCCTCAAAATTAAATTAGTTTCTGATGAGCAGTGTGTGTACTCACCTAATTGTACTCACCTACGTGTGGTTGCAAAAGTCTAGTCACAGCTCCTAGCGCAGCCTCTTCACTGGTTGCTACTAGGTGCACTCTCTCCCTGTTCCATGAGCTTTATCATACCTCTTCTTAAAGCTATGTATGGATCCTGCCTCCACTACATCACTCTTCAGACTATTCCATTTCCAGACAACTCTGTGACTGAAGAAATACTTCTTAACATCCCTGTGACTCATCTGCGTCTTCAGCTTCTAATGGTGACCCCTTGTTGCTGTGTCCCATCTTTGAAACATCCTGTCCCTATCCACCTTGTCAATTCCCCTCGACATCTTAAATATCGTTATCATGTCAACTCTGACCCTCCTGTCCTCCAGTGTTATTAGGTCGGTTACCCTTAACCTCTCCTCGTAGGACGTGTGTGTGTACTCACCTAGTTGTGGTTGCAGGGGTCGATTCAAAGCTCCTGTGTGTGTGTATGTGTATGTTAGAAGGAACATTATAATTATTATAATCATGGGGAAGCGCTAAACCCGTAGGATTATACAGCGCCTGTGGGGGGAAGGGGGATGGAACGTATTCAGGCTTAATTCAGGGAACTGGAGTACAGATCCAATTCCCTATATCAAGAGCCCCTGACCAGCGTCAAGGAACCTCCCTTGAGGGGTTTAGGAGCAGGAAACACCACACATACCAGTAACTAATTGACCAGTTGTTGGTGGACCAACACACAGACACTTGTTACGCTTGTTTGTTGCTATTATTACTGATGAAATTAACATTATTACATTCATCCCTTTAATAATAATAATAATAATAATAATAATAATAATAATAATACATATAACAATTATACATATAATAATATTAATAATAATAATAATAATAATAATTATTATTATTATTATTATTATTATTATTATAGTATAGTAGTAGTAGTAGTAGTAGTAGTAGCAGCAGTGCAGTAGTGGTAGTGCAGTAGTAGTAGTCGTAGTAGTAGCAGTAGAAGTGTAGTAGTGGTAGAAGTAGTAGTAGTAGAAAGTAGTAGTAGTAGTAGTAGTATTAGTATTGTAGTAGTAGTAGTAGTATTAGTAGTAGTAGTAGTAGTAGTAGTAGTAGTGGTTGTAGTAGTAGTATAATAGAAGTATTCATTGATAATGGACTCGAAGCTCATTTGTGCTGATATTTTTTTC
Source organism: Cherax destructor (assembly GCA_009830355.1). NCBI lineage: Eukaryota > Metazoa > Arthropoda > Malacostraca > Decapoda > Parastacidae > Cherax > Cherax destructor. The sequence continues at coordinate 53,054 of WNWK01008801.1, read as the reverse complement.
ATTCAAACTGGTACTGAAGGACTAAGTCCCAATACCTTTTCAGTGCGTCTGCTTCCTATGATCAGCAACACCTTCTCCTGACCATCACGACGTGGGATATAGGTGTTAGACAGAGAATATATATGCTCTGTCTGTCTGTCTGTCTGTCCAGTCTGTCTGTCTCTGTCTCTCTCTCTCTCTCTCTCTCTCTCTCTTTCTCTTCTTGCTAAGCCATTAATTTCACTTTCTCTAGCCTACGATATAAGATTCGTCGTATAAATACGAAGGGAAAGTCTGCGTTTTCTCTTGTAACAGTTACATACTTTCTAAAAGTCGGTACTCCCTTGGCTTTCTCCCGTCGTAGCGCCACACTCCTCTGTCTAAATCCAAGACACGTACACTCACCAAACCTTCATTTAAAAAAACGACGTTTTCGATCAATGAGAGATTTATCGCGAATTGAAAAAAAAACTCACTAGAAAAAACTCTGCAATACAAAAGCAGCTTGTAAACAAAGAGGAATGTATGTATTATTATATTTTATATATATATATATATATATATATATATATATATATATATATATATATATATATATATATATATATATATATATATATATATATATATATGTATGTATGTATATGTGTGTGTGTGTGTGTGGAGTGTGTGTGTGTGTGTGTATGTGTACGTGTATATATATATATATATATATATATATATATATATATATATATATATATATATATATATATATATATATATATATATATATTATGTGAGTGTGTATACTCACCTAATTGCACTCATCTAATTGTGGTTGCAGAGGTTGATACTCAGCTCCTGGCCCCGTCTCTTCCCTGGTGTGTGTGTTTAGTTATCATTTTGTCCTAGGCACATGTCGATTAGACACTAGGCCTGTTTTATATGCGTGCGTGTATGTGTGTGTGTGTATGTGTGTGTGTGTGTGTGTATGTGTGTGTGTGTGGATGTGTGTGTATGTGTGTGTATATGTGTGTATGTGTGTGTGTGTGTTTTGTGTGCATGTGTGTGTGTGTATGTGTATATGTGTGTGTGTGTGTGTGGAATGTGTGTGTGTGTGTACTCACCTAGTTGTGGTTGCAGGGGTCGAGTCATACCTCCTGGCCCCGCCTCTTCACTGGCTACTACTGGGTCACTCTCCCTCGCCATGAGCTTTATCATACCTTCTTCTTAAAGCTATGTGGAGCCTGCCTCCACTACATCCTTCCCAAACTATTCCACTTCCCGACCACTCTGTGACTGAAGAAATACTTCCTAACATCCCTGTGATTCATCTGAGTCTTCAACTTCCAACTGTGTCCCCTTGTTGCTGTGTCCCATCTCTGGAACATTCTGTCTTTGTCCACCTTGTCAATTCCTCTCAGTATCTTATATGTCGTTATCATGTCCCCCTATATCTTCTGTCCTCCAGTGTCGTCAGGTCGATTTCCCTTAACCTCTCCCAGGACATACCCCTTAGCTCCGGGACTAGTCTTGTTGCAAACCTTTGCACTTTCTCTAGCTTCTTTACGTACTTGGCTATGTGGGGTTCCAAACTGGCGCTGCAATCGTATGGGCCTAAGTCACGTGTGGGGGCCTGAACGATTCTTTGTTAAGATGTCGGAATGCTGTTCTTAGGTTTGCTAGGCGCCCATATGCGCAGCAGTTTTTGGTTGATGTGCGCCTCAGAGTGCCTGGTTTATACTTGCCCAAGATCTTTTTCCTTAGGAGGTTTGTAGTCTCTGGTCCCATAGACTGTACTCCGTCTGCGGTCTTTTGCCCTTCCCCAATCTTCATGACTTTGCACTTGGGGGGTTGAACTCCATTACAATTGCTGGACCAGGCTTGCAGCCTGTCCAGATCCCTTTATAGTTCTGCCTTGTCCCCCGTCCGATTGAATTCTTCTCATCAACTTCACATCATCTGCAAACAGGGACACTTCGGAGTCTATTCCTTCCGTCATGTCGTTCACAAATACCAGAAACAGCACTGGTCCTAGGACTGACCCCTGTGGAACCCCACTCGTTACCGGCGCCCACTCTGACACTTCGCCACGTACCATGACAAACCTGTCTTCCTGACAGGTATTCCCTGATCCATTTAGTGCCTTCCCTGTTATCCCTGCCTGGTCCTCCAGCTTCTGCACTATCCTCTTGTGTGGAACTGTGTCAAACGCCTTCTTACAATCCAAGAATATGCAAACTACCCCTCCTCTCTCTCTTGTCTTATTGCTGTCACCCTGTCGTAGAACACCAGTAGGTTTGTGACCCCAGGATTTCCCCGTCCCTGAAACCGTGTTGGCCGTGTGTAACTCATTTTTTTCTGGGGTGTTCCACCACCTTCTCCTGACTATCTTCTCCATGACCTTGCATACTATACATGTCAGTGACACTGGTCTTTAGTTTAGGGGCTACATTCCTGTCTTTTTTTTTAAAAAATTGGAACTACATTTGCTGTCTTCCATACCCCCAGGTAGTTGCCCTGTTTTGATGATGTTTGAAGATGTTGTTAGGGGGTACTCTCCTCTCTCCCTCGGGACCCATGGAGAGATGTTATCCCCCACCCTTTGAGGTATCTAGCTAAAGCTTAGAAACCTCTTTCACTTCCTCCTCAGTTGTGTGTATTGTGTCCAGCACCTGAGGGTTTAACCCTACCTCTCCTTCTTTCTGACCCTTCTATCTCCTCTGTGAACACCTCTTTGAATCTCATGTTGAGCCCCTCACACACTTCGCGGTCATTCCTTGTGACCTCGCCTCCTTCCTTCCTCAGCCTGATCACCTGGTCCTTGACTGTTGTCCTCCTCCTGATGTGGCTGTACAGCAGCTTTGGGTCAGATTTGGCTTTGCTGCAAATGTCATTCTCTACTGTCTTTGGGCCTCCCTTCTGACCTGTGCATATTCTTTTCGGCCCTCGACTGCTCTCCTTATTCTCCTGGGTTCTTGCATTCTGTAGCTCTTCCATTCCCTTGTACACTTGGTTTTGGCTTATCTGCCCTTTGGGGGGAACCATGGGCTCATCCTGGCTTTTTCGCTTCTCCTGTTACCCTTGGGTATAAACCTCTCCCAGCTTCCTTGTAAATTGTTGTCACATATTCCATCATCTCGTTTTACTGACTTCCCTGCCAGCTCTCTGTCCCACTGAACTCCGTGGGAAGTTCCCATGCCCACGTAGTCACCTTTCTTGTGTTTGGCTTCATTCTGCAGCCCTTCCTGCTTCCCCCTCTGTTACGGCCCCCTATCTAACACGGCTGTTTAGGTAGTTTTTCCGCCGGCTGGGAGTCATCAAACGTGGTGTTTGACTGACGGGCCGGATAGGGCCGACAGTGTCCACCAGGGCTCTGTAAGAGTGTCAATAGACTCTCACACTGGAGAGCGTTAACCGGACTCTCCCATACACTATTGGAGGTGTAGACTTACCTGCACATTGGAGAGTGTACCTGCACTTTGGAGGTGTACCTGCACTTGGGGTGTTTAGACTCTCCCCCGCACTTGGAGAATGTACCCCCGACTCTCCCTGGAGAATGTACCTAACCCTCCCTGGAGAATGTACCTAGACTCTCAACTGCTCTTGGAGAATGTCCTAGACTTTCCCCCGCACCTGGGGTGTATTGTGTGACACTGTTGTGGTGTCAGGACTCATCAGGGTGTAGTGACAACTGGTGGCACGACACAAAGGGGGTAGTCGTGTGATTTTGTGTTTGTGACAGATGACGCCGGGGCAAAGGCTTCCCAAGGGCCAGTTCTGAACAGAGGGCGTGCCATGTGGCCAGAAAGGTGTCGTGGGACACAAGCGAGGGTGTTTTGTCATAACACAGAGACAAGGGTGTCTTGAGGACACGGTTGAGAAAGCGTGTCATGACGAGGAAAAATTGGGTGTCCTGTGTGGACGGGTGTTGGCAACGACGTCTTAACGGCACAGAATTTTATGATTGTTTTACTTGTGATGTTTTACTACGTTTTAAATTGTTATAAATGTGTATATTAAATTTTGTTTTTCACAGATTATATGTTATACAGATTTATGTTTTTTATTAATAATATATAAAAATATCTGAAATAAGAGGTTTATTGTTATCCCAAACAGTCGTTTTTTTTACAAATGGTTATTTTTTTGTAATACCCCTCCACATGTAACTCTACTATATATTGAAGCTTAGAACCATATGATCATGGCCCCAAGGGGGCTTTTTATGTGTGATGTCCTCAATATCTGCACTAATTAGGGGAATACTAGGTCCAGTCTCCTGGTTCGTCCTCTCCCTCTCTCTCTCTGGTAGTGTCCCTTACTTTTTGGTACATGAGATTTTCCAGTACCGCCTCCCCGCATCTTAGCCCTCCACGTTTCTTGGCCCCCATGTGGCTCTAAGCTCTCCCAATCGATTTCCATGGTTGAAGTCACCCATGATCAGTAGTTTTTTCCCTGCTCGCTCGAGCCCTTCTGGCCACTTCGGCCAGTGTGTCAATCATCGCTCTATTACTCGTCATACTCTCCTTGACCTCCTGCTGTTCGGTGGTGGGTTTTTTCATTACTGCAATTACCACCTTGGGACCTCCAGACTTTTCAGTCCTACTATGTAATCCCCAGTTTCTCCCCCTGTCTCCCCTGTCTCCTCTGTGTGTGTGTGTGTGTGTTGTTGTGTGTGTACGTATATATATGTATATATATATATATATATATATATATATATATATATATATATATATATATATATATATATATTTTTTTCCCCCAAAAAGGGGAAAATTCACAAACACTGATCTCTGGCCGACGGAGACTGAACCTACGAACCTCATGACAAGGTACGCAGTGTTTAAAACCCACCGTACCACACTGGTCCAATTTTTTGAATATTTCGCCTGCTCTTGAAAATTCCAACAAAAATCTCTAGTTGTGTCGATGCATGCAGGGGAGGGGTGAAAAGCTGAAGCCTTCCGCCTGAAAGCTGGCTGCCTTGGAATAACGTGGGGGGAAAAACTGGATGCCAAGGTATTGGACCAGTGTGGTACGGGGGGGAAAGCACTGCGTACCTTGTCATGAGGTTCGTAGGTTCGAGTCCCCGTCGGCCAGAGATCAGTTTTTATATATTGTGTGTGTGTGTGTGAATTCAGTATATATAATATGTGTGCGTGTAGGGGTATGTTAATGAGACACATAATGTTTTACAGCAGCAGACCATCCCCATAGTCTTCTACAGCAGCAGACCATCCCCATAGTCTTCTACAGCAGCAGACCATCCCTATGGTGCTCCCCAGCAGCAGACCATCCCTATAGTGTTCTAGAGCAGCAGACCATCCCCATGGTGTTCTCCAACAGCAGACTATCCCCATGGTGTTCTCCAGCAGCAGACTAACCCCATGGTGTTCTCCAGCAGCAAACCATCCCCATGGTCTTCTATAATAGCAGACCATCCCCATGGTGTTCTCCAGAAACAGACCATCCCCTTGGTGTTCTAGAGCAGCAGACCATCCCTATGATATTTTCCAGCAGCAGACCATCGCTTTGGTGTTCTCCAGCAGCAGACCGTCCCTGTGGTGTTCTCCAGCAGCACGACCATCCCTATTGTTCTAGAGCAGCAAACCATCCCCATGGTGTTCTCCAGCAGCAGACTATCTCCATGGTGTTCTGCAGCAGCAGACCATCCCTATGGTGTTCAACAGCAGCAGACTATCACCATGGTGTTCTCCAGCAGCAGACAACCCCTGGTGCCAGTAGTGTTTTGTGCTTACCCCCGGTACATTTTAGTTCAAATGTATTTGGTTCTTGCTCTTATTTCCAAGTGTTTTTGGGGTTTTTTTTTAAGAGATATTGTAAAAAATTTTGCCACAGAAAGTTTTTTTGTCACAATTTAAATAAACATATATTAGCGCTTATCTGAATCCTCAGCTTTCTTTTCAGAACATTATGTTGTAACTTTTTCCCCCGGGTTTTGATCCATACAACATTTCCCCAACCCGGGCTTCTCCATGCGGTGATTTGACGGTCCCAGCCCGGGTCTTCTCCATGGGGTGACCCGGCAGACTCATCAGCCATATCAGTTCCTTTTTATTATGAAGCCAAAACCTTGGTAGCTTCAAATATAGACCAGATAAATACATGAGTGAGAGGGGTAGATTTGAATGGGAATTGCCATGAATTAATAGAGCTGTCAAAACTTATTCCTTGGGTAGCACTGAAAATGGCTTGGGAAATATTTTTTTTAGTGGGTTTGTTTTTTAAAAGAACTTGCCTAGGGATGGGCCAGCAGGGCCCCATGCAGTGTTCCCTTTCTTATATTCTTACTCCATAGTATCTCTACATTGATGTACATAACCTTCTTCCGGCTACGAAACTACTACTACAAACCCATCTCTTTGGGTATGACCTACTTCCACTGGGAAATCCCGCCTACCAGTGACTATGCCCTCGACTGCTACCCGTCCTTTCCACCTGACGTTAGTATTATAAGCGCCAGCCTGCTTGCCTCTGCTCCAGAACCTCCACGACTTGGGTGCCTTCATACCAACTCCAAGGCTGAGGGACTGATTACCCATATTTTGTATACAGATACTCCATTTTCTACCTTAACACAACTCCCAAAAAAAAAAATGGGCTGAACGCTGTTCATAACTTTTATTAGAACCAATTGATCTCATAACACCTATATAAATATTAGCAAAAATTATTTTACTCTTGGAGGTAATACAAAACTGTGATAAATGATTTAGAAAACTGATAAGTTGAATAGAGAATTTGTGCGATTTGTAATCTTTATTAAGGAAACGTTTGGCCAGCCAATGGCTTCTTAAGGACAATATTACCTCAATAAAGATTCCCAAATGTTGCACAAGAGTCTCATTCCACAATGTAAAACTAACCCTCAAATTATTTTTGAAAATTAGACAATGTGCAACATCTGGGTATCTTTATTAGACGTTTCGCCATCCAGTGGCTTTATCAATACAAATTCAAGGCCATAATTGGAAGATTCTGGAGCACGGCAAGATCAAGATCAAGAATTCAAATTAACAAATATTACTGTCACGAGGGACATGGTTATCAAACAGATAGATAAACTGAAACAAAATAAGTCCCCAGGACTCGACGAGTTGTTTTCCAGGGTACTTAAAGAATGCAAGATGGAACTTAGTCAGCCATTAACTAGTGTGTTTAATACGTCCATCCTAACTGGTGTTGTGCCACAGATGTGGAAGACAGCTAATGTATGTTTCAAATGGTTTTGAAAACCGACAACTTGAAGATTAAGACACTTAAGCAAGATATGGGAAACTTTATTGAAGAAACGTTTCGCCCCCAGTGATTATCAGTCCAATACAAAGCAGAAAGTAGTAATTAGAGGAGTTTGAGGTAATCAGTCCCTGGGCCGGGTCGATGTGTTCAGTCCATCAATCTTGTAGAAAGTACAGCACAGGGCGTAGAAGTGGCTTATATACTGTAGTCAGGTGAGGCGAAGCAGGAGGAGGCGGGGTCATAGTGGTACCATCCACTATTTGAAGTAGGCCTCACTTGGCACAGATATAAGCCACTTCTACGGGCCTATGCTGACTTCCTACAAGACTGATGGACTGAACACATCGACTTCAGGCCCAGGGACTGGTCCTCAAACTCCTCCTCTCCTTACTACTTTATGCTTTGTATTGGACTGATAAGCCACTGTGTGGCGAAACGTCTCTTCAATAAAGGTTCCCATATGTTGCTTAAGTGTCTTAATTATAGCTAATGTACTTCCAGTATTCAAATCCGGGATAAGTCCATTCCATCAAATTACCGTCCAATAAGCCTGATGTCTATAGTAGGCAAATTATTAGAATCAATTATAGAAGATTGATAAATTAGACACATATGCAACACTTGGGTATCTTTATTGAGGAAACGTTTCGCCACACAGTGGCTTCATCAGTCCAATACAAAGAAGAAAGGTGAAGAACATGAGGAGTTTGAGGTAATCAGTCCCTCAACCTTGAGTCGATGTTGTCAGTCGATCAATCTTGGAAAGAATACAGCATATGTGCGAAAAAGTAGCTTATATACCGTAGGCAGGAGAGGTGCAGCAGTCGTAGGTCGTGTCACATTTGATCAATGTGGAAGTAGGTCGCCCAAGGGTTAGGCAAGTGAAGAATTCCGATGAAGCCACTGTGTGGCGAAACGTTTCCTCAATAAAGATACGCAAGTGTTGCATATGTGTCTAATTTATCAATTTGTCGGTTCTCTGAACCATTCATCTATATAGTAGAGATTATTAAAGTCACCTTGTAGAGCATAATTTAATTAATGAATCTCAGCATGGGTTCACGAGAGGTCGTTACTGCTTGACAATGGAAAAATAAACACATAAGCAGTATAATGTGATCCTTTATTGCCAACATTTCGCCCCACGCAGTGGGCTTTGTCGAGTCACAAACAGATCTACCTGGATAACAGAAACATGAGTATTTATAGGATTTAGTCAGGTGGAGAATGCTGGGTCAGGTGGAGAATGCTGGGTCAGGTGGAGAATGCTGGGTCAGGTGGAAATGCTGGGTCAGGTGGAGAATGCTGGGTCAGGTGGAGAATGCTGGGTCATTTGGAGAATGCTGGGTCAGGCGTAGAATGCTGGGTCAGGTGGAGAATGTTGGGTCAGGTGGAGAATGCTGGGTCAGGTGGAGAATGCTGGGTCAGGTGGAGAATGCTGGGTCAGGTGGAGAATGCTGGGTCAGGTGGAGAATGCTGCATGTGACATTCTTCAAAGTAGGGTGATAGTTTAAAACCTTGGGTAACATAAAAAGAGATTGGACAAGTATAAGAACTGTCACATGCAGCATTCTCAACCTGACCCAGCATTCTCACCTGACTAAACTTATAAGTACTCATGTTTATGTTATGATAAAGCCCACTGTGTGGGCGAAACGTTGTCAATAAAGGATCACATTATACTGCTTAAGTGTTTATTTTTCCATTGTGTCGGTATTTTATACCATTTATTTCCACTGCCTGACAAATTAACTGACGTTCTTCAATAAAACATCCGAGGCAGTAGACAGTGATAAAGAATATGATATTGTTTATTTGGATTTCAGTAAAGCCTTCGATAGCGTACCTCACAAGAGACTCTTAAGAAAAGTGGCAGCTCATAGCATAGAAGGTAAAGTTCTAGCATGGATAGAGGCATGGCTTACCAATAGAAAGTAAGAGTTTCCATTAATGGGGTCAAATCTGATTGGGGATTAGTCATTAGTGGCGTTCCACAAGGTGAAACGTTTCGAAATAAAGATACCTAATTGTTGCATATGTGTCTTACCTAACAACCTGTCGGTATTTTATACCTTTTTAATATTCATTCCGTCAGACACTGCAACACAATTGTATGATAAATGGTTTTGAAAACCGCAATAATGGATTCAAGTTAGATAAGTTTAGATTTAGAAAGGATATAGGAAAGTATTGGTTTGGAAATAGGGTAGTTGATGAGTGGAACAGTCTGCCTAGTAGGGTTATTGAAGCAAGGACCTTGGGTAGTTTCAAATTTAGGTTGGATAAATTCATGAGTGAGAGGGGTTGGATTTGAGTGGGACTCGCACGTGAGTAAATAGAATTAGCAGCTATATATCCAACTTAAGGCGGAATTAACGGAAGCTAGAAGAGAAATTCAACGTTTGAAGGGTATATGCAAGGATTATCCCCGGAACAATATAGATACACTCTCACACAACACACAAAATGAGGTCGACAGGATTACCTTCTGGGAACAGAAATGGAGAATCAAACCAATGCAGCTAAATCCAGCATTACATATTTTAACTATAGGAAACGTGATCCTCCATTACCTGTCGAGCTCAGAACAGCTGACACCCGCACCTACATCCCCATCACACAAGTGGAAAATGGGTATTAACAGGTATAATAAGGTTTAAAATCTCCCGAGAGAACCCGATGACAAGGGTTATAAGTTTAGATTTTGAAAGGATATAGGAAAATATTGGCTTTGGGAAAAGGGTAGTGATGAGTGGAACACCCGTGGGTTTTAAACTGGACCTTTGGGTAGTTTCAAATTTAGGTTGATAAATTACGGGGGTTGAAGTGGGACCCACTTGGTTTGAATCTTTTAAACCATTTTTTGGGGAGAAGGTTAGGTTGGGCAATTTTGTTAGTGGGGTGGATTGTGAGGACTTGCCTAGTAGCCAACAGGCCTGCTGCAGTGTTCCTCCTTTCTTATGTTTCTTATGTTTTATGTTCATCCTGGCATTAATAAGAACATAAGAACATAAGAAAAGGAGAACACTGCAGCAGGCCTGTTGGCCCATACTAGAGGTCCTCACAATCCGTCCCACTAACAGAATATTTGCTCAACCCAATTTTTTAATGCTACCCAAGAAATAAGCTTTGACAATTCTACCCACTCATGCGCGAGTCCCACTAAATCCAACCCTCTCCTCATGAATTTATCCAACCTAAATTTGAAACTACCCAAGGTCCTAGTTTAATAACCCTACAGGCAGACTGTTCCACTACCAACACCCTATTTCCAAACCAATACTTTCCTATATCCTTTCTAAATCTAAACTTATCTAACGAATCCATTATTGGGCTCTCTTGGAGAGATATCCTAAGACCTTATTTATATCCCCTTTGTTAATACTCCATTTTCCACTTGTATACCTCGATCATGTCTCCCCCCATTCTACGTCTTACAAGGAATGAATTTAGGGTCTTCAATCTTTCTTCGTAAGGGAAGATTTCTAATGCTATGTATTAATTTAGTCATTCTACGCTGAATGTTTTCTAACGAATTTATGTCCATTCTGTAATATGGAGACCAGAACTGAGCTGCGTAATCTAGGTGAGGCCTTACTAATGATGTATAAAGCTGTAATATAACCTCTGGACTTCTGTTGCTAACACTTTTGGATATAAATCCCAGTAATCTATTTGCCTTATTACGTACGCTTAGGCATTGCTGTCTTGGTTTAAGGTTGCTGCTTACCATCACCCCCAAGTCCTTCTCGCAATCTGTATGGCTAAGTTCTACGTTATTTAACTTATAAGTGCTTGGTTATGGACACTCCCGAGCTTCAGAACTTCATTTATCTACATTGAACTGCATCTGCCACTTTTCTGACCACGAATTAAGTTTGTCTAAATCTTCCTGAAGTTCTATGACATCTATGTTTGAATCAATTATCCTACTATCTTCGTGTCGTCGGCGAATTTGCTCATATCACTAGTAATTCTCATCAAGGTCATTGATATATTATAAATAACAATGGGCCTAAGACTGATCCCGTGGAACACCACTTGTTACAAGTCCCCATTCGGATTTAACCCCATTTATGCACACTCTCTGCTTCCTATTGGTGAGCCATGACTCGATCCATGACAGCACTTTTCCCCCAATGCCATGAGCTGCCACTTTTTAACAGTCTCTGGTGTGGTACTCTATCAAAAGCCTTACTAAAGTCTAAATAAACAATATCAATTCTTATCGTGATCAACAGCCTCAAAAGCTTTACTGAAGAAGGTTAATAAATTAGATAGGCAGGAACGGCCCCTCGTGAATCCATGCTGGGTATCATTAATCAAATTATGGTTATCTAGATGGCTTCTAATAATATCAGCTATAATTGACTCTAGTAATTTGCCTACAATTGAGGTCAGGCTTATTGGGCGGTAGTTTGTAGTGACTTGTCCCCTGCTTTAAAAATAGGAATTACATTAGCCATCTTCCACATATCAGACACTACACCTGTTTGAAGAGATAAATTAAAAATGTTAGATATTGGTTCACAGAGTTCCATTTTGCATTCTTTAAGAACCCTTGCAAAAGCTCATCAGGACCCGGCGATTTATTTTGTTTCAGTCTGGTCCAGCTGTTTCATAATCATTTCGCTAGTGACTGTGATATTACATAATTTATCTTCTTCTGGGCCTCTGAAAAATTAATTACTGGGATATTATTAATGTCTTCCTGTGTGAAAACCGAGAGAAAATAATTATTAAAAATAGAGCACATATCATTCTCCTTGTCAGTAAGATGCCCAAAGTTATTTTTAAGGGGACCTATCTTATCCCTAACTTTTGTTCTATAAACCTGGAAAAACTTTTTGGGTTAGTTTTTGAATCCCTAGCAACTTTAATTTCATAGTCCCGTTTAGCTTTTCTTATTCCCTTTTTAACGTCCCTCTTAATGTCAGTATACTGATTTATAAGATGACCTCACCTCTTTTTATGGCCTATAAATTTTTCTTCTGCCCTAAAAGATATTTGGAGCCTATTATTCATCCATTTTGGGTCATTTCTACTTGATCTAATTTCTTTATACGGGATAAATGTTCTTTGGGCAGCCTGTATAGTGTTAAGAAAAACTGTCGTATTGATACCTCTCTTCTTCACCCCAGTCCACAGTTGATAAGTGTTTCTAAGTCCATTATAATCTGCTAAGCGAAAATCTGGGACCATTACTGAATTATCCCTACTATCATACATCCATTCAATGCTAAAGGTAATTGACTTGTGGTCGCTTGAGCCGAGTTCCTCTGTATTTCTAAATTATTAACTACCTTCTTTGCTACACAGCACATTCACACTAAAGCATGCAGTAGCAAAGGGAAGGCCTTTGCGGGCCTCTACAAGCTGCAACATTCCTCCCAACGCACCAAACTACACCTCTACAAATCCCTAATACGTCCACTGATAACTTACTCTCCTCTAGCCCTCTCTTGTAGCCAAAACAAACTTACTTAAACTGCAAACGTGTCCAGAACAAGGCTCTGCGCTGGGTGTTTTATGTCAGATGGGAAGACTTCGCCACAAGCGAGTCTCTCCATGCCCATTTAAACATCCCGGGCCAATCCAAGGGGAAAACGCTCAAAAAAGATAGAAAAACTTGAGAACGACAATACGGGACCTTTTCCTTTTGACGAAGACATCCGCAGACCCAAAAAACCAACACAACCTTTTCCCCCTTGAAGTTTCCCTGCTCCAAATTTTATTTTAAAAAAAACCCTTTTTGATTTATGACAGGTACATTGAGCTTTTCCCCCCCCTCTGCCCACTTTCGCCTTAGCTGGGGTTAAGTCCTGGCCCCCCCCTACACTCCTTTTAGCACAATCCTTCCCCTTGCCCTTTCCCCCCCCACTGGAGTCTCACCAACAGGAGAGCCTGCTATTTCCTTTTCTCAAGTCGCCCCAGACCCCCTTTTCCCTGCTGGGTTAAGCCCGGCTTTTTTTCCGATTTTGCCCCCCTCCAGCGCTTTTTTCTTCGTCTGTCCTTTTTCCCCCGCTCACCCTTTTTGGGGATTTAACTCCCCTTTTACACACTTAAAACTTCACTTTGGGTTTCAAAAAGGGGGGAACAAATATTTTCCCCAGGCTGAGGGACTGCCACCTCAAAACTAGTTTTCAAGGGTGATGGACTAATTACATCGTCAAAAACCCCCGCCTACCAACTTTTCTGTACTCGTTTGAAGCCCCCTTACTGGGGGCGAAACGTTTCGAAATAAAGTTTTCCCCCAATTTTTTTTGGAAAAAGGCTAAAAAATTTAAAAAACCCAAACCTTTAACCCCTTTTTTGGGTTAAAAAATGGGGGGGTCCTTTAAAATGGTTTTTTTGTTTTTTATGGGATAATCCCAGAAAAGGGTTTGTTGTAAAAATTGGTTTCGGGTTCTAATTTTTGATTTGGGGGGGAATCCGGTTAAATAAAAAAATTTGGGCCGGGGAAACCGTCCAGAGAAAGGGGGCTTGGGGCCCAGCCCTTTTGGGGGGAAGGGAAATTTGGTTTCTGGGGGAAAGGGGAAATTTTTAAAAGAAAAAGTTAGGGGATTTTTGGGAGGATTGCATTTTTGCCCGGGGCCCCCCCCTTTGGGTTTTTTTTTGTTTTGGTTTTTCGAAAAACCCTTGGGGGGGTTTCAATAAAGGTACATTTACTCTTAGGTTTTTTTTCCCCAAAAAAGGGGAGACGGGGATATGGGAATTGTCGTGGAAAAAGGTCTTTTGAGGCTTCATTTGTTTGTGCAGACGACAATGAAGGAGTCCTTCAGAGGGGGGACCCTAAATTTTTAAATGCAGGCAGGTAAAAAGGGCTGTACCCAAAGCTAGCTTCGAGGAGCCATTGATTACCCATTGGGGTTTTTTTTACAGGGGGGTAGCATTAGAGAAAGAAGGTGGCGCTTGTAGAATATAAATTCCCCCAGTGGGAATCGAAGGATTTTTTTGGGAGCGAACTGTGTCTTGGACGGGGGGAAAAAAGGGGCCGAGGAAGGGTTAGGGGGGGGGTAGTAGTGGTCCCCCTTTTAAATTTTGGGTATTGATAAAGCCACTGGATGACGAAACGTCTCAGAAAGATATAGATGTTACGTGAAAAATTTTTTCATGTTGTCATTCATTGTCCCCCTTATGTACAGAATCATTTTTGACTCCCCAAAAAAAATGAGGGAGGAGGAAGCTTTATTCAGGTGTCAGTGAGAGAATTAAAATTCTGAAAAAAAACCGAACATTGTCTTCGTTTTTTTATTAAATATTCAAAAGGGGAAGTAAACGCAGATTCAATTACAACAGAATCATGAAAATTTTAAAATATAAAATACAGTTATCAAGAATTGGGAGTTATCCCCCCCTTCATGGAAGATCCCTTTTCAGGACATTTTTTTCCTTAAAATTTTAAAAAAGCTTATCATCAATTTTCCTTTTTTTAATTTTGGCAACCTTTTAAAGAAAAAACTCGCCAACTGTTGGCTAGAATATCAAATTATATAACGGGGGTTTAAGAGTCACCCGGGAGGGCTCAACCTGCCGCTGTCTCTCCCCAGATAAGAACCTAAGTACAATGTAAGGCTAGACATAGGGGGAACCCTGGGGGTTTTTTTTAAAATGAACAGTTAACTTTCCTAATGACACTGAAATTAATTTTTGGGGAAAAAAGGGAAATTGTTCCTTTTGGGGGTTATTATTTTTTGTCATCATTAAACACAATGATATCGAACAGCATGTTCATAGGGGAAAAACCCCCGGGGTTTTAAAAGTCAAAGGTAAATTATTTTACACTTTTAATTTCCCCCCAGATTTACTTAGCCTGTCTGATGTTTTAAATGAACTAGAATAATTTTTTTAAAAATAAATCGAAATATTACCCTCTTGTTCAAGTATTATAATAAGTAGGAGAAAGTTGAAAAAAAATTTGGGAAGGGGGAAAAAAAGCAATTTTTAATTTAAAGATCAATAAGGGTTTTTAAAGAGGGGTAAAGAGCCAAGTCCTGGCATGGTTGCAATTAATTTGTCGTATGATTTCACTGATAAAAAAATTAAAAAATCAGTTTACAAAATTTCCCCTTTAACACTTTACCCCCACCTGCTGACACATAAAGGTAGGAAATTTTCCCAACCCCATGTGATGTGGGCATCTCCTTAATCAAATTTAAATACAGTGCCAGAAGTTCTAAAAAATATCATGGGTTTTTATTGAAAAATAATATTGTTAAATAGATATTTTTTAAGGTATCCAAGCGTTGTTTGTTAACATTTCTATAACATATGGAAGGTTCATAGGCATTTGCATAGCCTTTTTTCCCCCGGCCTTTTTTTTGTCCAAAAAATCTGGTATTACCATCTACAGTCTGAAGATGGAAATTAAAAAACTAACCCTATTAAAAAAGGGGAAAATTTAAAAAAAACCAAAAAATTCCCCTTTCCCCCTTTAAAAATCAAGCCTTGCCAGTTAATCAGTTGTGTCCCCCACCCCCAATGCTAATAGAGAAGAAACCACAAAAAAAGGGGGACTGTGACTCCACCTGCAATTCTACCCACACATGTGCTTTTAAAAATAAGATCAAGGGCAAAAAATTTTTACTTAACCCCGGGATTTATAAAAAAAAATAACCCACAATTAAGGTGTCAAATTTTTTTATAGATATAGATGAGTGCAAAAAGGGGAAAGTAAGCACTTCACTTTTTGGGAGGAAACCCAATTGTTAATGCACTTCCACTTTCACTACAGAAGCCGTTGTTCACATTATAACAACAAGATAGCCCCCCCAGTGGCCCCTTTGGGGGACGGAGCAAGTTAGTTTGATATTAAAAAGGGGGTATAACGTTTGAGGATGGGAGGTAACCCGGTTTGACCCAAAGGGGAAAGGGAGTCAAGAGCGCTTTATCGGACTGAAGAGAACCTCCTTCCCTTCCCTTCCAAATGATGGGTTGTGTTAATTATTTAGTTTCATAAACATTCTTCAACAACGACAATTATTTTTTTATTTTGCCGCTGAAGACCGTCATATTTACTAGGGGTGTATGTGGAAGTGTCAGAACACATGGAAATAAAATTATTTTGACTGAAGGAATTTAGCTGGAGTCGCCCGGAGGTCCCCGCCTCCGCGGCCCGCTCCCAGACCAGGCTTCCGAGACGCAATTGCTGAACAAGCTTCCGGGACGACGTATCGTTCTGTGTAAAACTTTATAAGTCAGTCGGAAGATTCAGATACATTTAAATATGTTGTTCCAATAACAGCCCGTAATGCAACGTTTGTCTTCAACACTTTTGTGAGCAGTACGAGTTTCGATCCTTCCTAGGACTACTGTTAAGATAGGGACGAGTCCATTGCTTAGGCCCACAAGTTGAATGAAAGACACCTTAAGCATGGAGAACCTATTTTAACCCAGTTTCACCCACAGACTTGAAAGCCCCAGTGAGGAAAGATTCTCCATACTAAAGGGTTTTTTGAACTGTGAGATACATAAATAGACAGGAGAAGTTATAAGAATGCTTTAATAGATGAGGTAGCTGATAAGTGCTTGTTTCTGAAACATTAGATGTTACAAGGATTGCATTCCGCACAGCACCATGGCTGTGAGATCACAGATAAATTGTGAGAAGCTTAGGCGTCCCACTGGGAGATAACAGAGGAAGGAGGAGGAGACTCGTTGGGAGACAGGGGGGGATGATGAGACCCACTGGGAGATAGACAGAGTGAGAGACCTGAGGGGATAGACAGAGAAAGGAGACTCGACCTCTCAAGTAAATGTTGTGAAGGTTAGTGTCTTCTGCCTGAGAGTTTGTGGAGACTTCTAACTAGCATAAGATTTCTTTATACTTGAAAACATAACACATAGAATAAAAGCAAAATCAATCACTGTGAATGATCGACGTCCACGCAGAAACTGTCTCTATGAGAACAGCAAAAACGCAGATGAAAGGACAAGACAATCTGTTAAATAATAACACTACTTATGAGGCTTTCTCTGCCTAATATGATCGTGGAGTCAGGCTTCTCAGTAGAGTTTTTCCCTATCACATACTTAGGTCACTACCTCGCCTGTTTTTCACCCTGGCAAGAGCTGACTCCCTTTTCATTTATAACTGTCCAAATAATAGAAAACTCATCTGACTCTTGCTCTTTGAGCGCATTGCCCATCTCTTGTTATCTCCTTTCTCTTGCCCCCCTTAAAACCACCCCCCCCCCCCCCCCCCCCCCCCCCCCCCCCCCTCTCTCTCTCTCCTCTCTCTCTCCTCCTCTCTCTCTCTCTCTTTCCTCTCTCTCCCTCCCCTCTCTCCTCCAGTAACTCACATATACACTTACCTAGACCAATAAAGTGCGGGCTGCTTCGATCACTCCAGTTCGGCAGCTTCACAAGGAGAGTATCAGACGTTTAAAAGACCGCCCCGGGAAACTGGAGCCGACGGAGGACAAGGAGGGTCCCGACGGAGGACAAGGAGAGGGTGGTTAGCTTATTCCCCCGCCGTCAGTGAAAACAAGGTTGGTTCGGCTGGGAGGGGGGACGTGGGCACCGTCAAAGAAGCCCTTGGCCCTTGTGGCTTCAGCTGGCCCTCTACACTATCCGGGAAGCTGTGTTGAGGCCGCTGGCGAGACTCTGGGTAAGGACTGCATCATAGGTATGGGGCGAGGAGATTTTATTTTATTATTAAACTGTGTACATCAGCAGTGCTGCTACCCTATTTTATATGCAACCCATCCTCAAACTTATTTTCTGCTTTCGAGAGAAAACACACGAGCAAGATTTTTTTTAAAATGCACTACTCTGCCAGACATAAGTTATCAGATTTTTATAATTTTGTTATTGATGAGTAATTATATTTAAATATAGATTAATATACGTTTTTAACCCCCCAAAAAAAAAAAAAAAAAAGAAGCCTAATATAAACGATAATGACATATTAAAATTTGATAAATTTCAACATGCAGAAATGAATGATGGGTAATTCGGGATATAACGTTCATTCGAATTGGAAAACAGGTTGCTATATAATAGTTTTATTGTGGGAACAAAAAATAGCTATGTTTCATATTCTATTACAAAGGATGGAATTTGTTCCTCCGGTAATGAAATATGTCAGCTTCAACTGGAACACTTCTGTAATGCGAAGGGATTATAGTCAAACATTCCAACATAGATTGAGTTGCTACAGAAGCTCCAAAGGTTTCGTGTCAGGTGAGCAAAGTTACTGTTACTTAGAAATTAGGATGGAGAAGACATTGGTGGTAGTGTGGGTGAAGCTGGCTTTATTTAATTCTTGTATAACACTATTGTATTGGCTGTAATTGACTGCTAAAGGTGGGAATTACAGTCACTATAGGATGAGTAGGGATGATGCATTCGGTGGATCAGTAGCAATGTGAAGTCCTTTCTCTCGTGAAGAAGAAAGACAGGGTTTGACTGAAGGAAAGCGAAATACTGAGCTGGATAATGTACAAAGAATCTTCACAGCTCGTATAAACACAGAGCACCTAAATTACTGGGAGCGCTGAAGTCACTAGAACTGTACTCCTCAGAACGTAGGCAGGAAAGCTATATAATGTTCTACACCGGGAAGATAATGGAGGGATTGGTCAGAAACCTGCACACCGAAAATACTATATGTAATTATGAACACAAAAGGCTTGGAAGACGGTACAGGATACTTCAGTGAAAAGCAATGGAGCGATGAGTACGCTGAGAGAACTCGAGAAGTGTTAAGGACCACGACTCTTCAACACCCTCTCTTCTTGCACAAGGGGGATTACCATCTCCAAGGTGACTTCAAGTGGGAACTCGGCAGATTCTTCATATGCAGGTCTTAATTAATTGGTTGTGGTGCATATGTTGGGCTGAGGGCGGCGGACACTAACAGTTTAATCAATCATCAGACCAGCAACCAGGAAGCCTGGTCTGGGATCGGGCCACGGGCCTGTGACCTCCGGAAGCGACTCTGGGTCAACTTCAGGTGAATGTGTTTTTTCTTCTTGTGTCAACCTATACACACACACACACACACACACAACACACACACACACACACACACACACACACACACACACACACACACACACACACACACACACACACACACACACACACACACACACACACACACACACACACACACACAAAACGAAATAGGTAAAAACTTGCGATTTTGGTTTAAATAGAACTCTCTTCTTGCCGAATAAGGCAAGCGAAAATTTGTGTATGCAATAATTTCTCAAAACTATTCTGAACCTAACGAAAAAAAAAAATTCATTGCGTTTGTTTATTATTAAATTACTGTAAACTTTTCTAAAATATATTTAGTTGGATTAGCCAAAATTAAATTGCGCTTTTTATAATAAGATTAGGTAAGTTTTTTAAAGTTCTTATGGTACAAAATTATTATGTTTTACATTATCATAAATGAAAAAATATGTCTTTAAACGTATAAGAGAAAATTTTAGAAATGACTTAATTTTAAATAAGTTCTTGCTAATTTACCAGTTTTTCCTATTCGGCACAATATATATATGTTGTGATCCAACACCATGGAACTGGCCACAGTGATCAACATCATGGAGCTGCTTAATAAATTCCTTCCAGGAGAGCTAAGTTGTACGGATACGTTGACGTTTTTTGTCTAATGCTTGTTGTAATAAGTAGTCTAGTTCATTCTATTAATTATGCTGTTGAGTTTGGTTTTGTTCAAACAGCAAAATTCCCTTTTTTAGATGTTTTAATTATTAAGGGGAACCATGACTTTAAATTCAAAATATACAGTAAACCAAAAAATAACTGTTTTTATATGCACTATTATTCTTCTCACCATGATATAGTTAAACTTTCTGTATTCTCATCCATGTTCTTGAGAGCTTTGCGTATTTGCAACCCAGAATTCATAGGTGAAGAAATCTTGACAATTTTTGAAATTGCTAATGATATAAAATACCCAAAATACTTAATTGATAAATCCTTTAAAATTGCTAGAAATACTTTTTACAATTCTACAAAAGACAAACAGTTATTCAACCAATAATATTTTGGTTCTAACTTACCATGAACACTTTCTTGATATTTCTTCTATATGTAAGAATTTTAAAATCAAATTTGTATTTAATAATCTTGATACAGTAGAAAAAAAATTCTGATTAAAAATACCGCTGAAAATGCTGATGGGTGTGTCTACACGATTCCTTGTAAAACAAAAGTTTATTATGGTCAGACTGTTTATTATGATCAGACTGTTTATTATGATCAGACTGTTTATTATGGTCAGACTGTTTATTATGGTCAGACTGTTCATTATGGTCAGACTGTTTATTATGGTCAGACTGTTTATTATGGTCAGACTGTTTATTATGGTCAGACTGTTTATTATGGTCAGACTGTTTATTATGGTCAGACTGTTCATTATGGTCAGACTGTTTATTATGGTCAGACTGTTTATTATGGTCAGACTGTTTATTATGGTCAGACTGTTTATTATGGTCAGACTGTTTATTATGGTCAGACTGTTTATTATGGTCAGACTGTTCATTATGGTCAGACTGTTTATTATGGTCAGACTGTTTATTATGGTCAGACTGTTTATTATGGTCAGACTGTTTATTATGGTCAGACTGTTTATTATGGTCAGACTGTTTATTATGGTCAGACTGTTTATTATGGTCAGACTGTTTATTATGGTCAGACTGTTTATTATGGTCAGACTGTTATTATGGTCAGACTGTTATTATGGTCAGACTGTTTATTATGGTCAGACTGTTTATTATTGTCAGACTGTTTATTATGGTCAGACTGTTTATTATGGTCAGACTGTTTATTATGGTCAGACTGTTTATTATGATCAGACTGTTTATTATGGTCAGACTGTTTATTATGGTCAGACTGTTTATTATGGTCAGACTGTTTATTATGGTCAGACTGTTTATTATGGTCAGACTGTTTATTATGGTCAGACTGTTTATTATGGTCAGACTGTTTATTATGGTCAGACTGTTTATTATGGTCAGACTGTTTATTATGGTCAGACTGTTTATTATGGTCAGACTGTTTATTATGGTCAGACTGTTTATTATGACAGACTTTTATTATGGTCAGACTGTTTATTATGGTCAGACTGTTTATTATGGTCAGACTGTTTATTATGGTCAGACTGTTTATTATGGTCAGACTGTTTATTATGGTCAGACTGTTTATTATGATCAGACTGTTTATTATGGTCAGACTTTTATTATGGTCAGACTGTTTATTATGGTCAGACTGTTTATTATGGTCAGACTGTTTATTATGGTCAGACTGTTTATTATGGTCAGACTGTTTATTATGGTCAGACTGTATATTTATGGTCAGACTGTTTATTATGGTCAGACTGTTTATTATGGTCAGACTGTTTATTATGGTCAGACTGTTTATTATGATCAGACTTTTATTATGGTCAGACTGTTTATTATGGTCAGACTGTTTATTATGGTCAGACTGTTTATTATGGTCAGACTGTTTATTATGGTCAGACTGTTTATTATGGTCAGACTGTTTATTATGGTCAGACTGTTTATTATGGTCAGACTGTTTATTATGGTCAGACTGTTTATTATGGTCAGACTGTTTATTATGGTCAGACTGTTTATTATGGTCAGACTGTTTATTATGGTCAGACTGTTTATTATGGATCAGACTGTTTATTATGGTCAGACTGTTTATTATGGTCAGACTGTTTATTATGGTCAGACTGTTTATTATGGTCAGACTGTTTATTATGATCAGACTGTTTATTATGGTCAGACTATTTATTATGGTCAGACTGTTTATTATGGTCAGACTGTTTATTATGGTCAGACTAGTTTATTATGGTCGACTGTTTATTATGGCAGACTGTTTATTATGGTCAGACTGTTTATTATGGTCAGACTGTTTATAATGGTCAGACTGTTTATTATGGTCAGACTGTTTATTATGGTCAGACTGTTTATTATGGTCAGACTGTTTATTATGGTCAGACTGTTTATTATGGTCAGACTGTTTATTATGGTCAGACTGTTTATTATGATCAGACTGTTTATTATGGTCAGACTGTTTATTATGGTCAGACTGTTTATTATGGTCAGACTGTTTATTATGGTCAGACTGTTTATTATGGTCAGACTGTTTATTATGGTCAGACTGTTTATTATGGTCAGACTGTTTATTATGGTCAGACTGTTTATTATGGTCAGACTGTTTATTATGGTCAGACTGTTTATTATGGTCAGACTGTTTATTATGGTCAGACTGTTTATTATGGTCAGACTGTTTATTATGGTCAGACTGTTTATTATGGTCAGACTGTTTATTATGGTCAGACTGTTTATTATGGTCAGACTGTTTATTATGGTCAGACTGTTTATTATGGTCAGACTGTTTATTATGGTCAGACTGTTTATTATGGTCAGACTGTTTATTATGGTCAGACTGTTTATTATGGTCAGACTGTTTATTATGGTCAGACTGTTTATTATGGTCAGACTGTTTATTATGGTCAGACTGTTTATTATGGTCAGACTGTTTATTATGGTCAGACTGTTTATTATGGTCAGACTGTTTATTATGATCAGACTGTTTATTATGGTCAGACTGTTTATTATGGTCAGACTGTTTATTATGGTCAGACTGTTTATTATGGTCAGACTGTTTATTATGGTCAGACTGTTTATTATGGTCAGACTGTTTATTATGATCAGACTGTTTATTATGGTCAGACTGTTTATCAGACTGTTTATTATGGTCAGACTGTTTATTATGGTCAGACTGTTTATTATGGTCAGACTGTTTATTATGGTCAGACTGTTTATTATGGTCAGACTGTTTATTATGGTCAGACTGTTTATTATGGTCAGACTGTTTATTATGGTCAGACTGTTTATTATGGTCAGACTGTTTATTATGGTCAGACTGTTTATTATGGTCAGACTGTTTATTATGGTCAGACTGTTTATTATGGTCAGACTGTTTATTATGTCAGACTGTTTATTATGGTCAGACTGTTTATTATGTCAGACTGTTTATTATGATCAGACTGTTTATTATGGTCAGACTGTTTATTATGGTCAGACTGTTTATTATGGTCAGACTGTTTATTATGGTCAGACTGTTTATTATGGTTAGACTGTTTATTATGGTCAGACTGTTTATTATGGTCAGACTGTTTATTATGATCAGACTGTTTATTATGGTCAGACTGTTTATTATGGTCAGACTGTTTATTATGGTCAGACTGTTTATTATGGTCAGACTGTTTATTATGGTCAGACTGTTCATTATGGTCAGACTGTTTATTATGGTCAGACTGTTTATTATGGTCAGACTGTTTATTATGGTCAGACTGTTTATTATGGTCAGACTGTTTATTATGGTCAGACTGTTCATTATGGTCAGACTACATAAGCATCACATTAGAACTTGACAAGAGTCTAATGCTCTCTTTATTCATTTCAGAGATTTTAATTATCTAAATAATTTTCAAAAGGTCTGTTGCTAAGATAAATCTAACTAAATCAAGCTTCATTAAAATAGTTTTGATTTTAATATGAATATTGGATTAGGATTATACAAATTAGATTAATTTATAAATAATAAAATTTGGGAAGAATTTAATCTATATGTGACAATATAGAATAAAAAAAATTGGGAATAACTTAAGCTATATTCAACAAGTCCATGACCACTATCATAAAAATATAAATTACTGGGAGAAAAATGATGTATGCTTACTGCTAAGATATAGGCTCTCTACATTTGAGAGCTTGCCTCCTCTATCATCACTGCAGAAGTAGTTTTTTTGCGATGAGGCTGTCCCGGTAGACTGTTAGTGGACCATAGTTCCAGCTTTTTTTCTTGTTCAGGTTAAGCTTAGGTCTTCATTCTCTGATGAACTATTTAATAAATTTTAGTACAATTTGTTTCATTAGTTCATTTAAACCATATACGTTCACATACGTTCAGGTTGAGGTATCAAAGGATGGAAGCACTATAGGTTAGTTCAGAGAGACATACTCACATTTAATGAGGAGAAGGAAGGCATCGTGGGCATGGATGTTTCCAATCCTAGTTTCTATGCGCTTGAAGTCAACATTTTTTTCCCCCTAGAATATCACTGATGGCGTTGAACCCTAGTCCATCTGCATATAAACCACTATTATATCCACATTAGGTTGATGATACTTTTCTAGTGTTTAAAGGACTTCAGAGCAACTAAAAATATTTAATTTGCATCTGAATTAGAGACGAATAGAACATTGCTATTGCTTGATATTCTTATGTACTACAGTCACAAGAGTTACAGCACTTCAGTGAATCGTCAACCAACATTTACAGGCTTATTTACGAAATAAACTTATACCTACCCAAATATGAATGAAATTTGATATACATATTAACTACTAGAACTTTTCATAAATATTCACAGAATTATAATTTTCATATCGAATTTGAATTAATACAACTCATTCAATTTTTTATGTATTTTTCTTATTTATACAGTCTTATATAGGCAAACAGCTACATAAATAAAAAAATATACTCCTAACAAAGTAGTTCATTTCCTAAAAACTTTACCAGAGAAATATTATATTTCTTTAAAAAAAAAATAAGCTACTAAAATTTTTAAATTAATTTATCCCCTTGAGAGAACCGGGCTAAATTAAAGCCTAAATACACTACCCAGCCTCCTTTTCTTTTTAATTTCAAAGATGTTATATCTTCTGAATTACAGCGCTTTGCAGTCTACAGATTTAATTGCCACTGCTGTAATACTGTGTTTATTGGCAAGACTAAGTGTCCACAGCAGCTCCGCATCACTAAACACTTGAGGAAGAGACACAAGCACCAGTAACCCTCTAGGTAAACCATATACTATTCTCTAACACTGTGAACCCTTAGACCACACAATAGACGGGAGCTCATTTACTTCGTCCTGCCGATCAGTCACCGTGGAGCTGGCCACAGTGATCCTACACCGTGGAGCTGGCCACAGTGATCCTACACCGTGGAGCTGGCCACAGAGATCCAACACCGTGGAGCTGGCCACAGTGATCCAACACAATAGCTCTGGCCACAGTGATCCAACACCATGGAAATGGCCACAGGGATCCAACACTATGGAGATGACCACAGTGATCCAACACCATCGAGCTGGGCACAGTGATCCGACACTATAAAGGTATCCACAGTGATCCAACACAGTGGAGCTGGCAAGAGTGATCCAACACAATGGCTCTGGCCACAGTGATCCAACACCATGGACATGGCAACAGTGATGCAACACCATGCAGATGGCAACAGTGATCCAACACCATGGAGCTGGCTACAGTGATCCAACACCATGGCTCTTGATACAGAGATCCAACAACATGTGTGTCGTGGGTGTCTTTCGTAGATTGGGTAATGAACAGACGAAATTGGTTGGTTACTTTGATGTATTGAAGGTAATATATGGGAGAATTCTCAGAGCCCTACACGCCTGACGCCTGTCCTACACTGAGTCTTGCTGTTAACTGAGACTGCCCGAGCAGGAGCTAATGGCATTCAAAAGGGATGATTTTTGACATGGTCTAACGGTTGATCATGTGAGCAGTGTATGACTCAGGCGTGACCACTGAAACCAGTAACGGTTATAAGCTACTGTACTATCACTGAACTACTGACAGTGACAGCTCGGCTATGGTATGTATGTCGTCCCGACATACATCTATACAAACTAAAGGCAACAGGCGTACGGCTCTGAGCTGAGTCTATATAATGTCAAAGTACACAACAGATGAACATTATACTACACATGGATATTATTGTGATGGAAACAACCTATATTACTATATGATATATCATGATACATAGGGATTAATGAGCTCAATACTAGAATCTTATAATAAAAGAGATAAAAAAAAATTTGATCGATCGATCGATCTGTCTTCATGTGATCTACGAATTCCGAGGAAATATATTTACAAGAAGGTAGTGATTAACAGACAAGGTAGATCTGGTGCACTCAAATCTATACTGTTAAATCTCAGAATTCGGAGAGAACGTGAACACATAAAAAAAAAAATTCTTTAATAATACTAAGTTGATATTGTAACACACAGTTGAAATACAATTACTACATTATTTATCTATACAGGGTGAGATTGACATAGGCTGAATGATTACCATCTCTGGGTGGATCAAACTCTGTTACAACTGGTAACTCAGTTTCTGGTTGAGGATCTACACTGGTATCAACAAATGATAATTGAGGATTTCTCAACACTTGTCGTGTACATAGGGAATAACGACATTCAGGTTGATCATCTGACTGATCATTAGAGGTAGAGGGTACAGCAACAGGAGAACTGTCAGAGTCTGTCTCGCTTGTCTGGTTGTCAGGGTTGTCAGGGACCTCGTCCTCATTGCAAACTAATTTCATATGATCTAAATGCGATTCTTTAAACTGACCCGTACTAATTTCTCTAACTTTATACTTATTGCCATTAATATGTTCGACTATTCGGTAAGGACCCACAAACCTTTGGTCGAGTTTTGGCATTGCTGAAGTTTTGTTAAAGTTAGTCAATATAACTCTTGAACCTACTTTAACTTTGGTCGGTTTGGTTCAAGTGTTAGTTACTCTAGTAAATTCTGCTGGTGACTTATGAAGTGTTTCACGGATTCGTCTGAAAACACTCTGAGCTTGACTGGTACGAACTGCTAAGAAATCATCAGGATTGTAAGTCGGTTTTGGATTAGAATATAACAACTCATAAGGCAAATGCTTATCAACATGGTACAATGCATAATGTGGGGTGTCACCTATAGAAGCATTATAAGCAGAATTTATTGCACACTAAACATTAGGTATAACTTCATCCCAGGTTGCACTATTGGGATTGATGGTGGCTCTCAAGATGTCAAGTACTTTCTTATTCGTTCTTTCCGCTAAACCATTACTAGCAGGATGGTGAGGGACAATGGTCGATTTTGTAATCTTGTACAAAGTACACAAGTTTTCAAGGATCTCATTACAAAATTCACCTCCATTATCTGTTATGAGGGACTTAGGAGTGGTATGTCTGCAGATTATACATGCTTTGAACGCTTTTGCTACTGTCTCGGCAGTCTTATCTGCAATAGGCACTAACTCACAATATCTGGTAAAATGATCGACCATCACACACAGATGTTTGTTTCCTTTGAGGGAACACTGGAAATTAGTCAACAGATCTAGGGCAACTCTTTCCCAAGGCTCGCTAGTAGTTGGAAAGACTGGGATTGGATTAGGACCAGTAACATTGCCTTTATGTTGCATACAGACACTACATTTCTTAACATACTCGGTAATATCAGTTGACATACGAGGCCAAAAGTATTTCAATCTGGCTTGTTTCACAGAACGATCCATACCAGGGTGTGCAACACATGGTACATTGGGAACTAGCTGTAAGGCTACTTTCACTAGTGACTGTGGAATTACTAACTCCTATACCCTTCTACTAGGAGTACCCAGCTCGGTAGTGCGATACAGTAATTCTTGGTTCATGACAAAGTCACTGATGGGTGCTGGTGGATTCATAGTAAGAATAAGATCTTCCTGGAGCAGGAATTGAATCACACCAGACTACATGGGATCTGTTCTTTGGACAGTCTTTACATCCTCAGCACTAAACGGAGGATCGGCAGTTACTACGCTAACATGACGCATTAAAGCATCCTCAACTACATTTGACTTGCCAGGTAAATGTTCAAAGGTGGGGTTGAACTCTTGGATAGTCAAGGACCATCTAGCTAGTCTTCCAGTAGGTTGTTTGTTCTGGAATAAGGGTATCAATGGGGCATGATCTGTCAAGACATGAACAGAGTACTGATATATGATGTCTCGGAAGTGCTTTAAAGACCATACTATCGCTAAAGCTTCTTGCTCAGTAACTGTATAATTACGTTCAGCTTTAGTAAGGACTCGACTAGCAAATGCAACTGCGTTGTACTTGGAATGCTCTTTCTTGACGGAAGGTCCAAATAAATTGGGCATCCTTCGGGAGCAACTCAGTCAACGGAGCTGTTAGTGAAGAAAAATTGGCAATGAACGATCTATAAAAAACAAGTCCACAAAGGATCTTACGGCATCAGCAGTTTTGGGAGATGGAAAATTTAATACTGCAGTTACTTTACTTTAGTCAGACGTAACCCCTCTAGGAGTGACTACGTGACCAGGAAACTTGATTTCTGATCTGAAAAATTGGCATTTGGACAGTTTGATCTTTAAATTGGCTTCTTCAAGCTTACCAAGTACTACGTCAAGTCTTTTTAAGTGCGTATCTACGTCTTGTGACATGACAATCACATCATCTAAGTATGCCATAAGTGCATTACCTATGAGGCCTCTAAAGATATTGGTCATGAGCCTTGAGAATGTGATAGGTGAGGATCTTAACCCAAAGGCCATACGGAGGAAATGAAAATGACCTGTTGGAGTGGAGAATGCGGTTAGCTCTTTGCTGTCCTCGTGAAGAGGGACTTGCCAAAACCCTTGTAACAAATCTAGGGTCGAGAAAACTTTGTTATGTCCGATGTTACGTAAAAGGTCACCAAGTACAGGAAGTGGGAAGAGATGTGGAATTGTTTTCGCATTTAACTTCCTAAAGTCAATCACTGGGTGCCAAGTACCGTCCTTCTTAGGTACTAAGATCAGGGGCGCATTCCAAGGTGAATTGCTAGGTGTAATAACACCATCATCAAGCATCTGGTTGATTAGTTCATCTGCGACAGCAACTTGTGAATGCGGCATTCTTTACGCAGGTACATAAATTGGTCTAGTACCAGGTTCAAGTGGAATAGGATGGGTTAATAAGTTCGCTATACCCATCTTCTCACCTGGTAAGGCAATGGCTTCACGACGTTTGTTCAACAGATTCAACAAACGTTTGACTTCATCTGGGAAGTCAGTGGGAGCTAAGTCTTTCTCTTCTACTGGTGGAATGGATTGACACCCACAACACATGGAGCTGGCCACAGTATCCAACATCACGGAGCTGGCCACAGTGATCCAATACCGTTGAGCTGGCCACAGTGATCCAACACCATGGCTCTGGTCACAGTGATCCAACACCATGGAATTGGCTACAGTGATCCCACACCGTGGAACTGTCAACAGTGATTAAACATCATAGCTCCAGATACAGTGATCCAACACAATGGAGATGGCTACAGTGATCCAACACCATGCCTATAGCTACAATGATCCAACACCATGGAACTGACTACAGTGATCGAACACCATGGAGCTGGTCACAGTGATCCAACACCATGGAGCTGGCCACAGGTATCCAACAAAATGGGCTGATCACAGTGATCCAAAACCATGGAGCTTACCACAGTGACCCAACAACATGCAGCTAGCTACAGTGACCCAACACTATAGAGCTGGTCACAGTGATCCAACACCATGAAGCAGGCCACAGTTTTTGAACACAATGGGCTGATCACAGTTATCCAAAACCTTGGAACTGGCCACAGTGATCCAATACCGTGGAGTTGGCCACAGTGATCCTACACAATGGAGGTGCCCACAGTGATCCAACAAAGTGGAACTGGCTACAGTGATCCCACACCGTGGAACTGGCCACAGTGATCCAACACCATAGCTCCAGCCACAGTGATCCTACACCATGGAGGTGCCCACAGTGATCCAACACCGTGGAACTGGCTACAGTGATCCCACACCGTGGAACTGGCCACAGTAATCCAACACCATAGCTCCAGCCACAGTGATACAACATCATGAAGCAGTTCACAGTGATCCAACACCGTGGACGAGGCCACAGTGATTCAACACCATATAATTTGTCACAGTGATCCAACACCATGGAGCTGACTACAGCAATCTAACACCATGGAGCTGGCCACAGTGATCCAACACCATGGAGCTGGTCACAGTGATCCAACACCATGGAGATGGCCATAGAGATCCAACACCTTGGAGATAGCCACAGGTATCCAACACCATGGGCTGATCACAGTGATCCAACACCATTGAGCTAGCCACAGTGACCCAACAACATGCAGCTAGCCACAGTGACCCAACACCATAGAGCTGGTCACAGGGATCCAACACCATGAAGAAGGCCACAGTTTTTGAACACCATGGGCTGATCACAGTGATCCAGCATCATGGAGCTGGCCACAGTGATCCAACACCATGGAGCTGGCCACAGTAATCCGAAACCATGGAGCTGGCCACAGTGATTTAACACCATGGGGCTGGCAACAGTGATCCAATACAGTGGAGCTGGCCACAGTGATCCAACACCATGGAGATGGCCACAGGTATCCAACACCATGGGCTGATCACAGTGATCCAACACCATGGAGATGGCCATAGAGATCCAACACCATGGAGATGGCCACAGGTATCCAACACCATAGGCTGATCACAGTGATCCAACACCATGGAGCTAGCCACAGTGACCCAACAACATGCAGTTAGCCACAGTGACCCAACACCATAGAGCTGGTCACAGTGATCCAACACCATGAAGCAGGCCACAGTTTTTGAACACCATGGGCTGATCACAGTGATCCAACATCATGGAGCTGGCCACAGCTATCCGAAACCATGGAGCTGGCCACAGTGATCCAATACAGTGGAGCTGGCCACAGTGATCCTACACCATGGAGGTGCCCATAGTGATCAACGCAATGGCTCTGGCCACAGTGATCCAACACGGTGGAGTTAACAACAGTCATCCAACACCGTGGAGCAGAACACAGTGATCCAACACCTTAGAGCTGGTCACAGTGATCCAACACCAAGGAGCTTTCCACAGTGATCCAACACGGTGGAGTTAACAACAGTCATCCAACACCGTGGAGCAGAACACAGTGATCCAATACCTTAGAGCTGGTCACAGTGATCCAACACCATGGAGCTGGTCACAGTGTTCCAACACCATGGAGCTGCCATAGTTTTTCAACACCAAGGGCTGATCACAGTTATCCAAAACAATGGAGTTGGTCACAGTGATCAAACACCATGCAGCTGGTCACAGTGATCCAACACCATGGAGCTGGCCACTGCAATTCAACACTATAGAGCTTGCTACAGTGATCCAAAGCCATGGCTTTGGCTACAGTGATCCAACACCATGGAGATGGCCACAAAGATCCAACACCATGGACCTGGCGACAGTATTTAAAACCATGGATCTCCAATACCATGGAGCTGGCCACAGTAATCCAACACCATGGAACTGATCACAGTGATCCAACACCATGGAGCTGGCTATAGTAATCTAACACCATGTAGCTGGCCACAGTGATCCAACACCATGGAGCTCTTCACAGTGATCCAACACCATGGAGCTGGCCACAGAGATCCAACACCATGGAGCTGGCCACAGAAATCCAACACCATGGGTTGATCACAGTGATCCAACACAATGGAGCAGGCCACAGTGATCCAACACCATGGAGCTTGCCACAGTGACCCAACACCATGCAGCTAGCCACAGTGATCCAACACCATAGAGCTTGTCACAGTGATCCAACACCATGGAGCTCTTCACAGTGATCCAACATCATGGAGCTGGCCACAGAGATCCAACACCATGGAGCTGGCCACAGAAATCCAACACCATGGGTTGATCACAGTGATCCAACACAATGGAGCAGGCCACAGTGATCCAACACCATAGAGCTTGTCACAGTGATCCAACACCATAGAGCTGCCCACATTGATCCAACTCAATGGCTCTGGCCACAGTGATCCAACACCGTGGAGTTAGCCACGGTCATCCAACACCATAGAGCTGGTCTCAGTGATCCAACACCATGGAGCTGGCCACAGGTATCCAAAACCATGGGCTGAACACAGGGATCCAACACCATTTAGCAGGCCACAGTGATCCCACACCGTGGAGCTGGCCACAGCAATTCAACACGATAGAGCTTGCCACAGCGATCCAACATCATGGCTCTTGCTACAGTGATCCAACACCATGGAGATGGACACAGTGATCCAACACCATGAAGCTGGCCACAGTATCCAACACCATAGAGCTGGCCACAGTGATCCAATGCCGTGGAGCTGGCCACAGTGATCCTACACCATGGAGCTGCCCAAAGTGATCCAACACAATGGCTCTGGCCACAGTGATCCAACACCGTGGAGATAGCCACAGTCATCCAACACCGTGGAACAGACCACAATGATCCAACACAGTGGAACTGACCACAGTGATCCAACAACATTGCTCCGGCCACAGTGATCTAACACCATTGAGATGGCCACATTAATCCAACACCATGGAGATGGCGGCAACAATGATCCAACACCATTGCTCTGGCTACAATTATCCAACATCATGGAGCTGGCCACAGTTATCCAACACCATGGGCTGATCACAGTGATCCAACACCATGGAGCTGGCCGCAGTGATCCAACACCATGGAGATTGCCACAGTGATCCAACAAAATGGAACTGACCAAAGTGATCCAACACTATGAAACTGGCAACAGTAATCCAACACCATTGAGTTGGCAACAGTGATCCAACACCATGGAGCTGGTCACAGAGGTCCAACACCATATAGCTGATCACAGTGATTCAACACAATGGAGCTGGCCACAGTGATCCAACGATATGGAGCTGGCCACAGTTATTCAAAACCATGGAGCTGGTCACAGTGATGCTACACCGTGCAGCTGGCCACAGTGATAAAATACCGTGGAGCTGGCCACAGTGATCCAACTCTATGGCTCTGGCCACAGTGATCCAACACTGTGTAGGTATGCACAGTGATTCAACACCGTGGAACTGGACACAGTGATCCAACACCGAGGAGTTGGCCACAGTGATCCAACACCATATCTCTGGAGACAGTGATCCAACACCATGGAGATGACCACAGTGATCCAACAACATGAAGCTGGCGACAGTGATCCTACACCATGGTTTTTCCTACAGAAATCCAGCACCATGGAGTTGGCCACAGTATCCAACACCATGGAGATGGTCACAGTGATCCAATACCGTGGAGCTGGCCACAGTGATCCTACACCGTGGAGCTGCCCACAGTGATCCAACACGTTGGCTCTGGTCACAGTGATCCAACACCGTGGAGTTGGCCACAGTGAACCAACTTCGTGGAACTGGCCACAGTGATCCAACAACATGGCTCCGGCCAAAATGATCCAACACCATGGAGATTGCAACAGTGATCCAACACCATGGAGCTGGTCACAGTGATCCAACGCTGTGGATCTAAAGACAGTGATCCAACACCGCGGAGCTTGCCACAGTGATCCAACACCATGGAAATGGCCACAGTGATCCAACACAATGGAGATGGCTACAGAGATCCAACACCATGGAGTTGGTCACAGTGATCCAACACCATGGAGATGGCCACAGAGATCCAACACCATGGAGTTGGCCACAGTGATCCAACACCATGGTTCTTTGAATACCTGACAATGAGGCAACAACGAGTCATGGTACGTGATGAGGTATCACAATGGGCGCCTGTGAAGAGCGGGGTCCCACAGGGGTCAGTCCTAGGACCAGTGTTATTTTTGGTATATGTGAATGATTTGATGGAAGGGATAGACTCAGAAGTGTCCCTGTTCGCAGATGATGTGAAATTAATGAGGAGAATTAAATCAGATGAGGATCAGGCAAGACTACAAAGAGACTTGGTCAGGCTGGACAAGTGGTCCAGCAACTGGCTCCTTGAATTTAACCCCGTCAAATGCAAGTCATGAAGATCGAGGAAGGGCTAAGAAGACCGCAGACAGAGTATAGGCTAGGTGGCCAAAGCCTGCAAACCTCACTCAAGGAGAAAGATCTTGGGGTGAGTATAATACCGAGCACGTCTCCAGAAGCACACATCAACCAGATAACTGCTGCAGCATATGAGCGCCTGGCAAACCTGAGAATAGCTTTCCGCTACCTCAGTAAGGAATCGTTCAAGACACTGTACACCGCTGGAGTATGCAGCACCAGTTTGGAACCCACAAATGGTCAAGCACGTCAAGAAATTAGAGAAAGTGCAAAGATTTGCAACAAGGCTAGTTCCGGAGCTAAGGGGAATGTCCTACGAAGAAAGGTTAATGGAAATCGGCCTGACGACAGTGAAGGACAGGAGAGTTAGGGAAGACATGATAACGACATACAAAATACTGCGAAGAATAGATAAGGTGGACAGAGACAGGATGTTCCAGAGATGGGACACAGAAACAAGTGGTCACAATTGATGTTGAAGACTCAGATGAGTCAAAGGGATGTTAGGAAGTATTTCTTTAGTCATAGAGTAGTCAGGAAGTGGAATAGTTTGGCAAGTGATGTAGTGGAGGCAGGAACCATACATAGCTTTAAGACGAGGTATGACAAAGCTCGTGGAGCAGGAGAGAGATGACCTAGTAGCGATCAGTGAAGGGGACGGGGCCAGCAGCTGAGTCTCGACCCCTGTAACCACAAATAGGTGAGTACAAACAGGGGAGTACACACACACACACTCACTCACACACACACACACACACACACACACACACACACACACACACACACACACACACACACACACACACACAGCCACACACCACACACCACCACACACCACCACACACCACCACTCACCACCACCACACACCACTACCACACACCACCACACACCATCACACACCACCACACACCATCACACACCACCACTACACACCACCATCAACACCACAACCACCACACACCATTACCACCACCACACACCACCACCACCACACACCACCACCACCACACACCACCACCACCACACACCACCACCACAACACACCACCACCACACATCGCCACCACACACCAACAGGAGCTGAGTCTCGACCCCTGAAACCATAATTAGGTGAGTACACACACACACTCACACTGCCAATTAGTGTTTCCTAATTAGAAAAGAAAAGAAAAACTAGATGGAGGAAATTTCCACCACCACCATGACCACTACGCTAAGACTTCCAGTAACACCACTACCACTACGCTAAGACTTCCACTAGCACCACTACCACTACGCCTAAGCAGTCCACTAGCACCACTACCACTACGCCAAGACTTCCACTAGCACCACTACCACTACGCTAAGACTTCCACTAGCACCACTACCACTACGCCAAGACTTCCACTAGCACCACTACCACTACGCCAAGACTCCACAGCACCACTACCACTACGCAAGACTTCCACTAGCACCACTACCACTACGCTAAGACATCCACTAGCACCACTACCACTACGCTAAGACTTCCACTAGCACCACTACCACTACGCTAAGACTTCCACTAGCACCACTACCACTACGCTAAGACTTCCACTAGCACCACTACCACTACGCTAAGACATCCACTAGCACCACTACCACTACGCTAAGACTCCACTAGCACCACTACCACTACGCTAAGACATCCACTAGCACCACTACCACTACGCTAAGACTTCCACTAGCACCACTACCACTACGCTAAGACATCCACTAGCACCACTACCACTACGCTAAGACTTCCACTAGCACCACTACCACTACGCTAAGACATCCACTAGCACCACTACCACTACGCTAAGACTCCACTAGCACCACTACCACTACGCTAAGACTCCACTAGCACCACTACCACTACGCTAAGACATCCACTAGCACCACTACCACTACGCTAAGACTCCACTAGCACCACTACCACTACGCTAAGACATCCACTAGCACCACTACCACTACGCTAAGACTCCACTAGCACCACTACCACTACGCTAAGACTTCCACTAGCACCACTACCACTACGCCAAGACTCCACTAGCACCACTACCACTACGCTAAGACTTCCACTAGCACCACTACCACTACGCTAAGACTTCCACTAGCACCACTACCACTACGCTAAGACTTCCACTAGCACCACTACCACTACGCTAAGACTTCCACTAGCACCACTACCACTACGCTAAGACTCACTAGCACCACTACCACTACGCTAAGACTTCCACTAGCACCACTACCACTACGCTAAGACTTCCACTAGCACCACTACCACTACGCTAAGACTTCCACTAGCACCACTACCACTACGCTAAGACTCCACTAGCACCACTACCACTACGCTAAGACTCCACTAGCACCACTACCACTACGCTAAGACATCCACTAGCACCACTACCACTACGCTAAGACTCCACTAGCACCACTACCACTACGCTAAGACTTCCACTAGCACCACTACCACTACGCTAAGACTTCCACTAGCACCACTACCACTACGCTAAGACTTCCACTAGCACCACTACCACTACGCTAAGACTTCCACTAGCACCACTACCACTACGCTAAGACATCCACTAGCACCACTACCACTACGCTAAGACATCCACTAGCACCACTACCACTACGCTAAGACTTCCACTAGCACCACTACCACTACGCTAAGACTTCCACTAGCACCACTACCACTACGCTAAGACTTCCACTAGCACCACTACCACTACGCTAAGACTTCCACTAGCACCACTACCACTACGCTAAGACTTCCACTAGCACCACTACCACTACGCTAAGACATCCACTAGCACCACTACCACTACGCTAAGACTTCCACTAGCACCACTACCACTACGCTAAGACTTCCACTAGCACCACTACCACTACGCTAAGACTTCCACTAGCACCACTACCACTACGCTAAGACTTCCACTAGCACACTACCACTACGCTAAGACTTCCACTAGCACCACTACCACTACGCTAAGACTTCCACTAGCACCACTACCACTCGCTAAGACTTCCACTAGCACCACTACCACTACGCTAAGACTTCCACTAGCACCACTACCACTACGCTAAGACTTCCACTAGCACCACTACCACTAGCGCTAAGACTTCCACTAGCACCACTACCACTACGCTAAGACTTCCACTAGCACCACTACCACTACGCTAAGACTTCCACTAGCACCACTACCACTACGCTAAGACTCCACTAGCACCACTACCACTACGCTAAGACTCCACTAGCACCACTACCACTACGCTAAGACTTCCACTAGCACCACTACCACTACGCTAGACTTCCACTAGCACCACTACCACTACGCTAAGACTTCCACTAGCACCACTACCACTACGCTAAGACTTCCACTAGCACCACTACCACTACGCTAAGACTTCCACTAGCACCACTACCACTACGCTAAGACTCCACTAAGCACCACTACCACTACGCTCAAGACTTCCACTAGCACCACTACCACTACGCTAAGACTTCCACTAGCACCACTACCACTACGCTAAGACTCCACTAGCACCACTACCACTACGCTAAGACTTCCACTAGCACCACTACCACTACGCTCAAGACTCCACTAGCACCACTACCACTACGCTAAGACTTCCACTAGCACCACTACCACTACGCCAAGACTTCCCCCTAGCACCACTACCACTACGCTAAGACTTCCACTAGCACCACTACCACTACGCTAAGACTTCCACTAGCACCACTACCACTACGCTAAGACTCCACTAGCACCACTACCACTACGCTAAGACTTCCACTAGCACCACTACCACTACGCTAAGACTCCACTAGCACCATCACTACCACTACGCTAAGACTTCCACTAGCACCACTACCACTACGCTAAGACTCCACTAGCACCACTACCACTACGCTAAGACTTCCACTAACACCACTACCACTACGCTAAGACTTCCACTAACACCACTACCACTACTGCGACTTCCACTAGCACCACTACCACTACGCTAAGACTTCCACTAGCACCACTACCACTACGCTAAGACTTCCAGTAACACCACTACCACTACGCTAAGACTTCCACTAACACCACTACCACTACGCTAAGACTTCCACTAGCACCACTACCACTACGCTAAGACTTCCACTAGCACCACTACCACTACGCTAAGACTTCCACTAACACCACTACCACTACGCTAAGACTTCCAGTAACACCACTACCACTACGCTAAGACTTCCACTAGCACCACTACCACTACGCTAAGACTTCCACTAGCACCACTAACACTACGCTAAGACTTCCAGTAACACCACTACCACTACGCTAAGACTTCCACTAGCACCACTACCACTATGCTAAGACTTCCACTAGCACCACTACCACTACGCTAAGACTTCCACTAGCACCACTACCACTACGCTAAGACTTCCAGTAACACCACTACCACTACGCTAAGACTTCCACTAGCACCACTACCACTACGCTAAGACTTCCACTAGCACCACTACCACTACGCTAAGACTTCCACTAACACCACTACCACTACGCTAAGACTTCCAGTAACACCACTACCACTACGCTAAGACTTCCACTAACACCACTACCACTACGCTAAGACTTCCACTAACACCACTACCACTACGCTAAGACTTCCAGTAACACCACTACCACTACGCTAAGACTTCCACTAACACCACTACCACTTCGCTAAGACTTCCACTAACACCACTACCACTACGCTAAGACTTCCAGTAACACCACTACCACTACGCTAAGACTTCCACTAACACCACTACCACTTCGCTATGACTTCCACTAACACCACTACCACTACGCTAAGACTTCCAGTAGCACCACTACCACTACGCTAAGACTTCCAGTAACACCACTACCACTTCGCTAAGACTTCCACTAACACCACTACCACTACGCTAAGACTTCCACCAACACCACCATCACCACCTACACCACACACCACCACCATCACCACCACCACCACACACCACCACCATCACCACCACCACCATCACCACCACAACCATCACCACCACCACCTCTACCACACACCACCACCAAACACCACCACACACCACCACACACCATCACTACACACCACTAATACCACCACCACCACGCACCACCACGACACACCAACACCACCACACACCACCACCACCACCACCACACACCACCACCACCACCACCACACACCATCACAACACACCACCACTTCCACCACCACACACCACAACCACACACCACCAACACACACCACCACCACCACCACCACACCACCACCACCACACACCAACACACATCACCCCACCACACACCACCACCACACACCAACACACACCACCCCAACCACACACCACCACCACACACACCAGCACCACACACCACCACCACACACACCCACACACCACCAGCACACACCACCATCACCACACACCACCACTACGTTAAGACTTCCACTAACACCACCACCACCAAAACACACCACCACCACACACCACCACCAAACACCACCAAACACACACCACCACACCACCACACACCACTACACACCATCACTACACACCACCAATAGCACCACCACGCACCACCACCACACATCAACACACACCACCCCCACCACACACCAGCACCACACACACCAGCACCACACACCAGCAACACACACCCCCACACACCACCAGCACACACCACCATCACCACACACCACCACTACGTTAAGACTTCCACTAACACCACCACCAAAACACACCACCACCACACACCACCACCAAACACCACCACAACACACCACCACACACCACCACACACCACCAACACCACTACACACCATCACTACACACCACCAATAGCACCACACACCACACATCAACACACACCACCCCCACCACACACCAGCACCACACACACCAGCACCACACACCAGCAACACACACCCCCACACACCACCACCACACACCACCACACACGACCACCACACACCACCACACACCACCACACACCACCACACCACCACACACCACCACACACCACCACACACCACCACACACAACCACACACAACCACACACCACCACCACCACCACCACACACCACCACCACACACCACACACCACCACCACACACCACCACCACACACCACCACCACACAACACCACCACACACCACCACCACCACCACACACCATCACGCCACCTCACACCACCACCACACACCACCACCACACACCACCACACACCACCACACACCACCACCACCACACACCCACACGCCACCACACACTACACACCACCACACACCACCACTACCACCACCACACACCACCACCACACACCACCACCACACACCACCACACACCACCACTACACACCACCACTACCACCACCACGCACCACCACCACACACCACCACCACCACTACCACCACACACCACCACCACCACCACCACCACCACACACCACCACAACCCACCACCACTTCCACCATCACACACCACAACCACACACCACAACCACACACCACAACCACACACCACCATCACCACTGACTACCACCACCACACACCACTACCACACACCACCACACACTACCAGTACCAACACCACACACCACCCCCACCACACACCACCACTACACACCACCACCACACACCACAACCACACACCACCACCACACACCCCCACCACACACCACCACCACCACCCCCACTACGTTAAGACTTCCACTAACACCACCACACACCACCACCACCACCCCCACCACACACCACCACTACGTTAAGACTTCCACCAACACCACCACACACCACCACACATGACCATCACACACCACCACCACCACACACCACCACACGGCGCCACCACACACTACCACCACCACACGCCACCACCACCACCAATACCACACACCACCAATACCACACACCACCACCACCACACACCACCTCTACCACCACCACACACCACCACCACACACCACCACACACCACCACACACCACCACACACCACCACACACCACCACTACACACCGCCACTACCACCACCACGCACCACCACGCACCACCACCACACACCACCACCACCACTACCACCACACACCACCACCACCCCACCACCACCAACCCACCACCACCTCCCACCCATCACACACCACAACCACACAC
This sequence comes from Cherax destructor, assembly GCA_009830355.1. Classification (NCBI taxonomy): domain Eukaryota; kingdom Metazoa; phylum Arthropoda; class Malacostraca; order Decapoda; family Parastacidae; genus Cherax; species Cherax destructor. The sequence continues at coordinate 11,877 of WNWK01008801.1, read as the reverse complement.
CACCACCACACCCACCACCACCACTGACTACCACCACCACACACCACTACCACACACCACCACCACACACCACCAGTACCACCACCACACACCACCCCACCACACACCACCACCACACACCACCCACCACACACACCACCACACACACCACCACCACCACCACCACCACCACCACCACCACCACCACACACCACCACTACGTTAAGACTTCCACTAACACCACCACATACCACCACACACGACCATCACACACCACCACCACCACACACCACCACACGCCGCCACCACACACTACCACCACCACACGCCACCACCACCACCAATACCACACCACCAATACCCACACCACCACCACCACACCACCACTACCACCACCACACACCACCACCACACACCACCACACACCACCACACACCACCACACACCACCACTACACACCACCACTACCACCACCACGCACCACCACCACACACCACCACCACCACTACCACCACACACCACCACCACCACCACCACCACCACCACACACCACCACAACCCACCACCACTTCCACCATCACACACCACAATCACACACCACCACCACACACCACCACCACCACTGACTACCACCACCACACACCACTACCACACACCACCACCACACACCACCAGTACCACCACCACACACCACCCCCACCACACACCACCACCACACACCACCACCACACACAACCACCACACACTACCACCACCACCACCACCACACACCACAACTACGTTAAGACTTCCACTAACACCACAACCACTACGCTACGACTATTACTAACACCACCACCACACACCACCATCACACCACCACCACACACCACCACCACACACCACCACCACACACCACCACCACCAATAATAACACACACCACCACCACCACCACACACCACCACCACACACCACCACCACACACCACCACCACCACACACCACCACCACCACACACCACCACCACCAAACACACCACCAACCACCACACACCACCACCACCACACACCACCACCACCACACACCACCACCACCACCACTCACTACGTTAAGACACTACTAGCACCACCACCACCATCGTTACCACCACCACACACTACCACCACCACCACACACCACCACCACCACACACCACCACCACCACACACCACCACCACCAATAATAACACACACCACCACCACCACACACCACCACCACCACACACCACCACCACCACACACCACCACCACCACCACTCACTACGTTAAGACTACTACTAGCACCACCACCACCACCATCGTTACCACCACCACACACCACCAGTACGCTACGACTAATACAGTTGCTGATTGAAAGTTTCTTTAGATGTTTCGCCCGTTGGCAGACTTCTTCTGTCAATATACTGAGATGAACGACAGGTAAATTTATACTAACGTAGTCAGGTGGGTGGGCGGGTCAATGAAGTCCTGCTTTGGGTGCAGTGCTAGGTGGAGCACTGCAGGAGGCCTACTGTCCTTCCTATGACCTGTTTGTGTGTGAAGTGTAAGACTCATCCACAACACTAACATGATGTACTTATTATATCAATCTATCCCTCTACTTTGCTTACTTCGTCTTCCACCAAGGTGATGTCTCCAGGAGTGAATATATCTCTGCATTCTGCTGATGAAGCCTGCAGCACAGGCGAAAAGTTTCGTCGTTTAAGATTCCTGGTGATGCTTATGTGCCTTACTCTTGACCTTATTTGTATTGTTATACTATTTCCTTGTTGCTCTTCACGTAAGTTTAGTTGGGCAACAGGTTTGGCTAAAGTGAAATCTCCTTGAAGTTGCAGGACTGTATTTTGTGCTCAGATTAATGCAGCTTCTAAGTATCTGAGTCCTGTTTAGCCCGTTTCTTATACGACTAGCTGGCCAACTTCCAGGACCTGCGTGTGTTACAGGGACCAGACTAGATATGGAACCCTATTAAAGTAGGATACACCAGTGTTGTAAGTTCGAAGCTGATCAAAAGAGCTTTCAAATTACTACACTGATAACACAATCAGAAAGGGTTTTATAAAATTAATCAAAGGGCATTTGCCTCCAGTAGTCCATTAATCTTTTCCTCTTTATAGAACACTGGCATTAAAACCTGGAGTCGATCGGATAAGCCGTTGTCAGGTTATAAACGAAATGCTTGTGAATAAAGCATCAGCAACAACTACCCACCTCGAGAGATACTAAACGAAAGCTTGCTCTTTAACGAGTGTGTCTTTCCAGTGTGGGTCATTATGCGCAAGGATTTGTGGAGGCTCGATCCTCCGTCCGCTAGTCGGAAGGCAACACATTATTAAATGTGCTCAGTGTCCTAAAAGAATTAATAGAAGCACATTTGGGTTTGATTTATTAATAAGGGAACTCAAAATATTTGCTACGAATTTCTTGTTTCACGCATTTATTTAAAAGATGTCTTGACACATCACACATGTTTATGCAGTCTCTCTCTCGGACTTCCCACTGAGTGGACAATGAAGCACAAAGACTTCAAGGAAGTGATCATAAAGCTGACTGCTTACTGAATATTTAGATTTATCATCGTCTGCACATCTGCCAAACTGATAGAAGTATTTTTAAGTAAGCTTTAAGCCTGGCTACTAAAACACCAAACAGATTGTTAACATTGAAAGTTGCTCCTTAAATGTGTTTACTTAGGGAACTGATACAACAGGTTATAGATGTACTCAGGCTTTAAAATGCATTTATTTTACAATGAATTTCATTTTCAGTTCTCCTAAAAATACTGATGATGCTGGACACCGATCAAGGTTGTATGTCTCGTGATTTTAATTCAAGAAACAGTCAGTGCGAGATGGACTCTAAGAAATGAACATAAGAAATATTTTTTCTCTGATTTTTATTTTCAAGTCTATACTGAATTCTACAATGAGCATGTTGTTAATCATTAGCGAGTTAAGGCAATCAGTGATGATCAAGGTATGACGCACGTATCTAAGGCTATCTTCATTGCCTTTAGGATAGCAAACAATTCTGGTTGTAATGCAGAGGCCATGGTCTTAATACCTATGCTTAGCTCAACGTGGTTCCTATAATTCTTTTATAAGAGCCATGAATAGGTGCAGCACAACCATTGAACTTGTGTTTAGATCAATCAGTGTTTATAATTTGTCTAGATGTTTATCAAGAGTTAGTACGAAGATACAGTTTATTCAGCCTTTATTTAGTGGACATTTAGCTCACAGGTAAGTTTTTTTTCAAGTCAAGCGCAAGGGATGGTTTCAAAAAGCTCATCTGTAAGGAAACGTGTTAAAATTAAAGTTTGCCCAGCTCTAAGTGTCTCTGTGTTACCCTGATTATCATTACATCTTCTTACACAAATAACCGGAACTTAGAAGACTGAAACTTATGACGACGTTTGGTCCAACTTGGACCATTAATCAGTCACACCGATGACTTAGTTAATGCACCGAAACACCGTTGTAAGTTTCAGTCTAAGTTCCCAACCGAGGACATTAAAACTTTATTCGGCAAATCTTTGTGTCTTTCAAATCTAGATATTTCTCGTGAGTCAAAGGACTTGAAGAATAATTTCTCGCCTGACTGTTCGTAAGCAACTGTCACAAATTACTTAACCCTGATGAATTTAAACGCGTGTCCAGTGTCCTTCACTGTTAATGCAAGGGATTACTGGGATATACTTGCGGGATTCTTAGAAGAACGTCTTGTCAAATGAATATACTTCCCACGGAAGTGTGTGGCGCTCTTATTCTATGTTGATGCTAATCATGCAGGTTCAGTGTTGAAATCATTGCATAATTTTACTATCCATTTGGATTTGTGCTTATTTGTAGACATTTGGTAAGATTTGTGGTGGCAGTGTCTGGCTCCATTTTTCAGCATTTTAATACCAAGTTCAGAGTTAAATTCTAGTATTAATGCCACTGACACTGAAAATATGAAGCTCCTTCCTCATATTAAGGAACTTGGCTGCTTCAGAAAAGTAATTATCTTAAGCATAAGCTCCATGGCCGAGACAATGACAGGTCCCTATTAACTGGGTAGTAAAGAATACGTTAACTAGAGTCAAAGACCTTGAAGTCAGTTTTGCAATTGCAGTAACGAGAGATGAAATTCTGAATGAACAATTAAACCTAAAATAGGAAAAGAATTCAGTGTTTATCTTGGCAGAGTTTGAAAAAAAAAAGTATATACCCAGAAGCAAAGGTCTGAACTAAGATGGAAAACACGAGGGATGCAATAATGTCATATCTCCGATTCCTCCATTCCTCTTTCTCAACCCCAAGCCAAAACAAAATAATGGAATGATACGACAGGAAGTGTGCGATAAACTGAGAAACAAGAGTGTGGAAAGCACAATTACTGACTCTCCATCAACCAATACAATCGTAAAGGAAAATGTAAGACACAAACAAGGAAAAAAAAATAGAAAAATAGCTTATTATGAATTAGATATACTCGATGTATTATTTTCGGACAAGATGTAACCTTAGGCAACAAAGAAGCTGCAGCTATAGTAACTTACTTGTCACTTCATTCCCTTGCCCTTCTTTTCCCCCCCCAAAAAAAAAATAACTTGCAAAGAATGAAGAATTCCCTAAGATTTGGATAACAGTAAACGTAATCCCAATATTAACAAAAATTAACTGAGTGGAAACGTTAAAGTACATGCCAGTGATAAGAAAGACAGGTATATAACAGGTATATAACAAGAGAGTTAGTTCTCTGCTATACAAACATAACAGAAAATGCAAAAAAAAAAAAATGGGAAGAATATATATTCATTAGAAAATAAGTTATATTACCGCAGCTGGAATAATTCACAACACACACACTATACCGTTGCTGGAACAATTCGCAAGTAACACACTATACCATGGCTGGAACAATTCACAACTAACACTAACTATACCGTGGCTGGAACAATTCACAACCAACACTAACTATACCGTGGCTGGAACAATTCACAACTAACACTATACCGTGGGTGGAACAAATCACAACTAACACTATACCGTGGGTGGAACAATTCACAACTAACACTAACTATACCGTGGTTGGAACATTCACAACTAACACTAACTATACCGTGGCTGGAACAAATCACAACTAACACTAACTATACCGTGGCTGGAACAATTCACAACTAACACTAATTATACCGCAGCTGAACAACCACAACTAACACACACTATACCGTAGCTGGAACAATTGCAAGTAACACACACTATACCATGGTTGAACAATTACAACTAACACTAACTATACCGTGGCTGGAACAATTACAAATACACTAACTATACCGTGGTTGGAACAATTCACAACAACACTATACCGTGGGTGGAATAATTCACAACTAACACTATACCGTGGGTGGAACAATTCACAATCAAACTAACTATACCGTAGCTGGAACAATTCACAACTAACACTAACTATACCGTAGCTGGAACAATTCACAACTAACACTAACTATACCGTGGGGGGAAAAACCACAATAACACTATACCGTGGCTGGAACAATTCACAACACTATCCCGTGGGTGGAACAATTCACAACTAACACTAACTATACCGTGGCTGGAACAATTCACAACTAACACTAACTATCCGTGGCTGGAACAATAACTAACACTAACTATACCGTGGCTGGAACAATTCACAACTAACACTAATTATCCGTGGCTGGAACAATTCACAACTAACACTAACTATACCGGGGGGGGAAAAACCCCAACTAACACTAACTATACCGTGGCTGGAAAAACCACAACTAACACTAACTATCCCGTGGCTGGAACAATTCACAACTAACACTAACTAAAAGTGGGGGAACAATTCACAACCCACTTCATGGTGGCCCAAGAAAGGTCGAAACGTCCTCTAAAGTTTCCTCTCTCCAAATCAAGATCCAGCTGTGAATATATCAAAAGCATGAAAGTTATTAAAAAAAGATGATGGGCAAATATATTTTCTCTAGCGTATAAGCAATATATATATAAAGAACCGGAGTTTAAAAAAAATGGGATAAAAAATATATACAATGAAAATATAAATCGCCATCTTTACTTTCTGAAACATCTTTTGCTATTACGTTGTTGTTTATTTTTTAATTAGATTCTGTTTACTATAAAGTGAAAAATAAAAAATTTGTCTATTGTAAACATTCTCTATTATATTTATTATTATTATTATTATTATTATTATTATTATTATTATTATTATTATTATTTTTTTTAAAACTATTATTATTATTATTATTATTATTATTATTATTATTATTATTATTATTATTATTATTTTTATTATTTTTTTTTATTGTTGTTAGGGGTGTGTTGTTAACATTTAATATTATTATTATTATTATTATTAGTAGTAGTAGTAGTAGTAGTAGTAGTAGTAGTAGTAGTAGTAGTAGTAGTAGTAGTAGTAGTAGTAGTAGTAGTAGTATAATTTGGTGGTGTTGTTGTTGATGAAGGTGGTGGTCATGTTAATATTAATAATAATAATAATAATGATAATAAAATTTTTTATTATTATTATTATTATTATTATTATTGTTGTTGTTGTTATAAAATAAACATCTTGAAACGAACCAAAAAAAAAAAACTGCAATTTTTAACATTTTAAATACCATTTTACTACTACCACTCCATTATTACCCCACTCTCTTGTGCTTTTCCCCTTTCTGCCTGCCTATATATACCCCTTTCCCTTGTTCTGTGTGTTCTTCAAGCTTTTCCCTTTTTCCCCTGACAACTCTATGACTGAAGAAATACTTCCTAACACCCCTTTGACTCATAGGAGTCTTCAACTTCCAATTGTGACCCCTTGTTTCTGTGCCCCCTCTCTGGAACATTTT
>WNWK01008800.1:27500-81738 GCA_009830355.1 Cherax destructor | reverse complement strand
CTCACACTGGGGCCAAACACTTCATGGATCCACTCACTGAAAAATTGCTTTGTGACCCATGCATTCTGACTAGCTCTCCACAAGACACACAATCTATTTTTGACGACATTATGTTTCTTGAACGCTCTGGGATTTTCTGAATGATACACCAGTAAAGGCTTCAATTTAAAATCCCCAGTTGCATTACTACACAACATGAGAGTTAGCCTGTCTTTCATAGGCTTGTGTCCTCGCAGTGCCTTTTCCTCCTGAGTAATGTAGGTCCTGTTGGGCATTTTCTTCCAAAACAGGCCTGTTTCACCACAATTGAACACTTGTTCAGATTTCAATTTTTCAGTCTTTATGTAGTCCTGAAACTCGTTTATGAATTTTTCAGCCGCGCTGAGGCACCCAAGCATGCCTGGGCGGACAGGTCTGATACGCACTTGTTCGATTAGTGATATTTTGTTCGATTGTCGATATCGATTTTCTTGTTCTATTTCCGATATGTTCGATTGCTGAGCCGTTCGATTTCCGAGGGTCCACTGTACAGTACAGTAATCCAATGTTTTTTGTGCTTGCAACCACTAAATAAGCTACCATGGCCCCAAAGAAAGCTCCTAGTTCTAGACGTTTGGCAAAAAAGGTGAGAAACACGATAGAATTAAAGAAAGAAATCATAGCAAAGTACCAAAGTGGAGGAGGAAGGGAGAGGGGAGAATGTGCCTTCAGTGATTCTACGATATGTACGATACTAAAGCAGCAGGAGTCGATAAAGGCTATAGCACCAGCCAGTGATAAAGTGTAGCATTAACAGTGTAGCAAGTAAGTTAAGCGATTAAGCAATAGAAAAAGGATGACACGAAACTTAACTTTTCCAATGTTATTGGAGGTATATAGGGCCACTGACAACACTGCTGCCACCACCACCTGCCGCCGCCTTCACCTCTATACGGCTTATGCTGCCAGTGTCCCTGATAACCCAACAACAACACCACCACCACCACTAGTCATACGTAATGACATATTTTATTCGTTCTATGTTATTAATATTGTTTATTATGTCATATTAGATGAATTGTGATAGATAAATAAGCCTTAGAGTTGATATTAGTGTCATATTCAAGCATTTTGTCCTGTCTCCAAACTAAACTCACCTCCCTCTCCCCTCCCCTGTCTTCCATACACCAACAAGAGTTTTCAGTAAAGGTACACAAATAACCCGCACATAGAAGAGAGGAGCTTATGACAATGTTTCGGTCTGACTTGGACCATTTACAAAGTCACACTAACAAAAAGGAAAGAAGGAGGGAGTATATATAGGCAAGCAGACAGGGATGGGAATGAGAGAGGAAGTGGTGGAGGAGCAATAGTAGTAGTAGTGGAGTCAGTCATATATACTAAGAAAGAGGAGCACTGCAAGGGAGCTAGGGGCCTCAGAGGATAGAAGCAAGAGCACAGAGGGGGGAAAAATAATAAAAAGGACAAATACAAGGCAGAAGAAAGAAAACCCAAAGGAGAAAGAGGAAAGGGGATGAGGGAGAAGGAGAAAAAAGAATCAGGTTATTTCACAGGTGTTCTGAAGTTTGGAGCATTTAACAATGTAATGCGAAAGGAAGGCATCTACAGAGACAAAGCCAGGACTAAGATTCATACAAGGCAAGTTGTGTATAAGGAAGGATTCAACCAGATGGCGACTGTGAAAGTTGGACGTAGGGTAGACAGTTTTAGCAGAAGACCAATCAATAGGATGACAATCAATAGGATGACAGAAAAGAGCATTGTTGGTGTCGGCAAGCCACCTTGACTGCAGTCTCAAATTCCAGACCAACATACAGCAAATATCCAAGAAAGTCTCCAAAACAGTAGGCATCCTTTCAAAGAAATGGTACTATGTACCCCAAACGGCTCTTCTTGCTCTTTACCACTCTTGTTTACCCTTACCTCACCTATGGTATTTGTGCATGGGGCTCAACCACATCAAATCACCTTAAACCTTTAATAACCCAACAAAAATCTGCAGTGTGATTGATTACCAACTCCTGCACTAGGCAGCACACTCCACCACTACACACACAGAACACACATCGGCCGTTTCCCACCAAGGCAGGGTGGCTCGACAAAGAAAAACTTTCATCATCATTCACTCCATCACTGTCTTGCCAGAGGCGTGCTTGCACTACAGTTATAAAACTGCAACACTAACACCCCTCCTTCAGAGTGCAGACACTGTACTTCCCATCTCCAGGACTCAAGTCCGGCCTGCCGGTTTCCCTGAATCCCTTCATAAATGTTACTTTGCTCACACTCCAACAGCACATCAAGTATTAAAAACCATTTGTCTCCATTCACTCCTATCAAATACGCTCACACATGCTTGCTGAAAGTCCAAGCCCCTCGCACACAAAACTTCCTTTACCCCCTCCCTCCAACCTTTCCTAGGCCGACCCCTACCCCGCCTTCCCTCCACTACAGATTTATACACTCTCGAAGTTATTCTGTCTCGTTCCATTCTCTCTACATGTCCGAACCACCTCAACAACCCCTCCTCAGCTCTCTGGATAATAGTTTTGGTAATCCTGCACCTCCTCCTAATTTCCAAACTCCGAATTCTCTGCATTATATTCACACCACACATTGACCTCAGACATGACATCTCCACTGCCTCCAGCCTTCTCCTCGTTGCAACATTCATCACCCATGCTTCACACCCATATAAGAGTGTTGGTATAACTATACTCTCATACATTCCCTTCTTTACTTCCATGGACAAAGTTCTTTGTCTCCACAGACTCCCAAGTGCTCCACTCACCCTTTTTCCCTCATCAATTCTATGATTCACCTCATCCTTCATAGACCCATCTGCTGACATGTCCACTCCCAAATATCTGAATACATTCACCTCCTCCATACTCTCTCCCTCCAATCTGATATCCAATCTTTCGTCACCTAATCTTTTTGTTATCCTCATCACCTTACTCTTTCCTATATTCACTTTCAATTTTCTTCTTTTACACACCCTACCAAATTCATCCACCAACCTCTGCAACTTCTCTTCAGAATCTCCCAAAAGCACAGTGTCATCAGCAAAAAGCAACTGTGACAACTCCCACTTTGTATTTGATTCTTTGTCTTTTAACCCCACACCTCTTGCCAAGACCCTCGCATTCACTTCTCTTACAACCCATCTATAAATATATTGAACAACCACGGTGACATCACACATCCTTGTCTAAGGCCCACTTTTACTGGGAAATAGTCCCCCTCCCTCCTACACACTCTAACTTGAGCCTCACTATCCTCATAAAAACTCTTCACTGCTTTCAGTAACCTACCTCCTATTCCATACACCTGCAACATCTGCCACATTGCCCCCCTATCCACCCTATCATACGCCTTTTCCAAATCCATAAATGCCACAAAACCTCTTTACCCTTATCCAAATACTGTTCACCTATATGTTTCGCTGTAAACACTTGGTCTACACACCCCCTACCTTTCCTAAAGCCCCCTTGTTCATCTGCTATCCTGCTTTCTGTCTTACTCTTAATTCTTTCAATAATAACTCTACCATACACTTTACCAGGTACACTCAACAGACTTATTTCCCTATAATTTTTGCACTCTCTTTTGTCCCCTTTGCCTTTATACAAAGGAACAATACACGCTCTCTGCCAATCCCTAGGTACCTTACCCTCTTCCATACATTTATTAAATAATAGTACTAACCACTCCAAAACTATATCCCCACCTGCTTTTAACATTTCTATCTTTATCCCATCAATCCCAGCTGCCTTACCCCCTTTCATTCTACCCACTGCCTCACGAACTTCCCCCACACTCACAACTGGCTCTTCCACACTCCTACAAGATGTTATTCCTCCTTGCCCTATACACGAAATCACAGCTTCCCTATCTTCATCAACATTTAACAACTCCTCAAAATATTTCCTTATCTTCCCGATACCTCTAACTCTCCATTTAATAACTCTCCTCTCCTATTTTTAACTGTCAAATCCATTTGTTCCCTAGGCTTCCTCAACTTATTAATCTCACTCCAAAACTTTTCTTATTTTCAACAAAATTTGTTGATAACATCTCACCCACTCTCTCATTTGCTCTCTTTTACATTGCTTCACCACTCTCTTAACCTCTCTTTTTCTCTCCATATACTCTTCCCTCCTTGCATCACTTCTACTTTGTAAAAACCTCTCATATGCTAACTTTTTCTCCCTTACTACTCTCTTTACATCATCATTCCACCAATCGCTCTTCTTCCCTCCCGCACCCACTCGCCTGTAACCACAAACTTCTGCTGAACACTACATTTTTAAATCTACCCCATACATCTTCGACCCCATTGCCTACACTCTCACTAGCCCATCTATCCTCCAATAGTTGTTTATATCTTACCCTAACTGCCTCCTCTTTTAGTTTATAAACCTTCACCTCTCTCTTACTTACTGCTTCTATTTTCCTTGTATCCCATCTACCTTTTACTCCCACTGTAGCTATAACTAAAAAGTGATCTGATATATCTGTGGCCCCTCTATAAACATGTACATCCTGAAGTCTACTCAACAGTCTTTTATCTACCAATACATAGTCCAACAAACTACTGTCATTACGCCCTACATCATATCTTGTATACTTATTTATCCTCTTTTTCTTAAAATATGTGTTACCTATAACTAAACCCTTTTCTATACAAAGTTCAATCAAAGGGCTCCCATTATCATTTACACCTGGCACCCCAAACTTACCTACCACACCCTCTCTACATGTTTCTCCTACTTTAGCATTTAGGTCCCCTACCACAATTACTCTCTCACTTGGTTCAAAAGTTCTTATACATTCGCTTAACATCTCCCAAAATCTCTCTCTCTCTCCTCTACACTCCTCTCTTCTCCAGGTGCATACACGCTTATTATGACCCACTTTTCGCATCCGACCCTTATTTTAATCCACATAATCCTTGAATTTACACATTTATATTCCCTCTTCTCCTTCCATAACTGATCCTTCAACATTATTGCTACCCCTTCCTTAGCTCTAACTCTCTCAGATACTCCTGACTTAATCCCATTTATTTCTCCCCACTGAAACTTGCCTACCCCCTTCAGCTTTGTTTCGCTTAGGGCCAGGACATCCAACTTCTTGTCATTCATAACATCAGCAATCATCTCTTTCTTATCATCCGCACTACATCCACACACATTCAGACAACCCAGTTTTATAAAGTTTTTCTTCTTCTCTTTTTTAGTAAATGTGTACAGGAGAAGGGGTTACTAGCCCATTGCTCCCGGCATTTTAGTCGCCTCATACGACACGCATGGCTTATGGAGGAAAGATGTATTTAGATATTTGGAATGTATTTAGATATTTGGGAGTGGACTTGTCAGCAGATGGGTCTATGAAAGACTAGGTGAATCATAGGATTGATGAGGAAAAAAAGGTGAGTGGAGCACTGAGGAGTTTGTGGAAACAAAGAATGTTATCCATGAAAGTAAAGAGGGGATTGTATGAGAGTATAGTGGTACCAATGCTGTTGTTTGGGTGTGAAGCAGGGATGGTGAATGTTGCAACAAGAAGGCTGGAGGCAGTGGAGATATCATGTCTGAGGGCAATATGCGGTGTGAAGATAATGAAGAGAATCCGTAGCTTGGAAATTAGAAGGAGGTATGAGGTTTCTAAGTGTTAAACAGATGTCAGAGGAAGAGTTACTGAGGTGGTTTGGACATTTAGGGAGGATGAAACTAAATAGAATGACTTGGAGGGCATATATAAATCTGTAGTGGAAGGAAGGTGGGGTAATGGTCATCCTAGGAAAGGTTGGAGGGAGGGGGTAAAGCAGGTTTTGTGTGCAAAGTGCTTGAACTTTCAGCAAGTGTGTAGAGAGTGTTAGATAGGAGCGAGTGGCGATTAATGGTTTTTATGTTTCATCGTGCTGTTGGAGTGTGAGCAAATTAGCATTTATGAAGGGATTCAGGGAAACCAGTTAGCCAGACTTGAGTCCTGGAGGTGGGAAGTACAGTGCCTGCACTCTGAAGGAAGGGTGTTGATATGCTGCAGTTTTTTTTAACTGTAGTGTAATCATACCTCTAGCAAGACAGTGATGGAGTAAATAATAATGAAAGTGTTTCATCTTTTTTCCAGTCAACCTGCTTTGGTGGGAAACAGCCGATGTGTTAATAAAAAAATAAATATAAAAATTGACTGACTTAAGATAGTAGGTCCTTCTTGCATAAATTTTAGATTGTATTGCTTAATCTTTAGCTTCTCACATTCTTTGTGAAAATACTTAAAAGTACTACTACCAAAATCATATTAAGGTAAATCAGTGATGAGTTTATGATTTCATTGTATATATAGTTGGCTGTTCTTACTGTTAACTAGATGAAAGTTGAATTCCATAATTTGTGCCACCAACATTTGCTTGCAATGTATTTTATTGTTAATCATTTAATAAGCATTTTGTTGAGCGCATTTGATTTACTGATATTCATAACTAAATGTTTTTCAGGCTAGTGCAGTTCCATCACCATCACTAGTAACTAGTGCTGGCTATACTGGATTAGGAGTCCAATTCAGTGGGGCTGGATGCCCAGGCATTGTGGACAGTCGTGATGATGCTATGTCCTCTTCCTTTGTTGTAACTTCACCGCCAAGACACACGGTTAGGCACCGTCCCCCAGGTGTACTTCCAACCCATGAAGACACTGCTGAGGATCTTGACAACCTTGATGATGTAAGCTGCTTTTCCTCTTCTCACTTGAAGAATCTAATTTTAGACTTCAAAAACTATCCCAATTGGGGTAGTTCACAAATTTAAAAATCTGAATAATTTCCCGTGTTAATTTTTAACCCTTTCAGAGTTTGACCTGAAACTTGCTCTCAGAGTCAGAAAATTTAAAAAAAAAAATATGAAATAATAGACAATCTTTTTTATGAAGGTAATGAAACCTAGAGTACAAAATTTGATGGAAAACTTATGCAATTACACTCTTGCAAAGTTATCATTCTCAGCAATATTTACGTATCGGTGATTTCGCCCACTTTGAGCCCTATTTTTGGCCAATTCCGTTGTTCCAGTCGACCAAACTCATAGTTATTTCACTAGTATTCCTCTATTCTATTGATTGAGTACAAGAAACTGCCCATTTACCTATTTCAACTACCCAAAAAAAGTGATCAGAAATCAGTAATTTGGCCAATTTCACACAAAATGAAAAAAATTGCCATTTTCAAAATAGGGTCCAGAATAAACAATGTAGACATTTCTGGCACTAAAACAACATTTCCTTTGTTCATTAGTCACATCCTCAGGCCTCTCCTATATTACGCTTGTTTTCCATTTTGAATTTTTATTCACTTAAAAAGTAGAAGTTTAATGTTATGAAGAATACTTCATTATTGTAATAATTGTATAAATAATGTCAGTGCATTTGTGAACACATATTAAACCGACCAATTGGATGCGTATTGGATAAGTGACGTAATTTGTATGCAGTCTCTCCTCACTTAACAATGGGGTTCCGTTCTTAAGAGTAGATTGGCAAGCAAATTGGTTGTTAAGTGAGGAGCATACTATATTGGTAGTGGGTTTGTGTCAACCATCTTTAGATATTTTTTTAATGTTACCTTTGCACCATTTATAACATTTCTGGTATATTTTTAAATGTTCATACAGTAGTTTACAGTACAGCCTCTCCTCACTTAACAACGGAGTTTCGTTCATAAGACCACGTCGTTAAACAAATTTGTCGCTTAGTGAGGAGCATACTATAATGGTAGTGGTTTGTGTCAACTATCTTTGATATTGTTTTAATGTCACTTTTGCACCATTTATAACATTTCTTTTATATTTTTAAATGTTTATACAGTGGACCCCCGGTTAACGGCCATAATTTGTTCCAGAATGCTGTTCAAGTGCCATTACCAAACGAATTTTTTCCCTTAAGGAATGATGTAAATTAGATTAGTCCTTTTAGACCCCCAAAAATACACTTACAAAAGCACTTACATAATTGTTCGAGTTTGGAGCAGTACGTAAACAGGGAGTCCACTGTATAGTAGTGTACTGTATATTGAAATAAACAGAATAGAGGAAATCAGCTCTAATATACAGTGGAACCCAGGATTTCGAATTTAATCCCTTCCAGAAGGTAGGTCTAAATCCGTAAGGTACGAAAACCGAAGTAATATTTCCCATAAGAAATAATGTAAATACAATTAATCCATTCCAGACACCCCCTTCAGCTTTGTTTCGCTCAGGGCCAGGACATCCAACTTCTTTTCATTCATAACATCAGCAATCATCTCTTTCTTATCATCTGCACTACATCCACACACATTCAAGCATCCCAGTTTTATAAAAAATTTCTTCTTCTCTTTTTTAGTAAATGTATACAGGAGAAGGGGTTACTAGACCTTGCTCCCGGCATTTTAGTCGCCTCATACGACACACATTTGTTACGGAGGAAAGATTCTTTTCCACTTCCCCATGGAGAATAGAGGAAATAAAGAAGAAGAAGAGCTATTAAGAAAAAATAAGAAAAACCTAGATATGTGTATGTATGTACAGTGAACCCCTGGATTACGTAATTAATTCGTTCCAGAGGGCGCTACTTATACCGAATATTACTTAATCCGATTCTATTTTCATCATAAGAAATAATGGAAATTCAATTAATCCGTTCCAGAAACCCAAAAGTATTAAAATAAATATTGTTTCCACATTAAATTACACAGAAAAGAATGAGATATAAATTACCACAAATAAATAAAACAGTAATAATTTGACACTTACCTTTATTGAAGAGTTGTTGATGTGTGGAAGATGGAAGGAGGGGAGAGGAAGGAGTAGTAGTTGCTAGTGTTTGGAAGGGGAATCCCCTTCCATTAACACTTCAGGTACCAAGTTCTTTTCCAGGTTTACTTCCCTTCTTTTTCTTTTAACGCCACTAGGACCAGGTTGAGAGTCACTGGACCCCTCTCTGACAAAAAATCTGTCCAGGGAGCTCTGTGTCTGCCGTTTCTTTAAAACGTCCCTGAAATGGGTCACCACATTGTCATTGTACATGTTGCCAACACGACCTGCAACAGCTTTGTCAGGGTGAAAATCATCCATAAATCTTTGTACATTAGTCCATTGGGCACAAATCTCCTTAATCTTTGAAGAAGGCAACGTCTTCCATCTCTCTTCCTCCTCTTCTTCTGGACCAATTTCCTTAACTGTGGTCTGTTGCCATTGCATATGAAGCTCTTGCAGATCTGCAGTGGTTAGTTCTTCATTGTGGTCCTCCTCCAACTCTTCCACATCCTCGCTACTAACCTCCAACCCTATGGACTTTCCCAGTGCCACAATTTCTTCCACAACAGGCTCAGGGTCAGGGTCCTGAGGCTCAGCCCCAAAACCTTCAAAATCCCTCTCTGGGATACAGTCTGGCCACAATTTTCTCCAAGCAGAGTTCAAAGTCCTGGAAGTCACTCCCTCCCAAGAATTCCCTATAAGGTTTATGCAATGGAGGATAGTGAAGTGATCTTTCCACAACTCCTTTAGGGTCAATCGAGTGTCCAATGTTATGTCAAAGCATCTTTGAAACATTGCTTTGGTGTAGAGTTTTTTGAAGTTTGAAATGACCTGCTGGTCCATGTGCTGGAGGAGAGGAGTGGTATTAGGGGGCAAGAACTTCACTGTGATGAACTTAAAGTCCTTCACAATTTGCTCTTCCAAGTCTCGAGGATGAGAAGGAGCATTGTCCATTACCAGGAGGCACTTGAGGCCCAATTTATTTTCCACGAGATATTTCTTCACACTGGGGCCAAACACTTCATTGAACCAATCAAGGAAAATTTCCCTCGTGACCCATGCCTTACTGTTAGCCTTCCACATCACACACAAATTAGCCTTGGCGACACTGCATATCTTGAAAACACTGGGATTTTCGGAGTGATACACCAGTAAAGGCTTCACTTTAAAATCCCCACTAGCATTACTACACAACATGAGAGTTAGCCTGTCTTTCATAGGCTTGTGTCCTGGCAGTGCCTTTTCCTCCTGTTTAATGTAGGTCGTGTTTGGCATTTTCTTCCAAAACAGGCTTGTTTCGTCACGATTAAACACTTGTTGGGGTTTAAATCCTTCAGCCTCTACATAGCTTTTAAATTCCTGCACGTATTTTTTCAGCCGCACATTTGTTTGAATTGGCTGCCTTATCATGTCTTATCACACTATGTATGCCACTATGCTTCTTAAATCTGTCAAACCAGCCTTTGCTGGCTTTAAATTCGCTCACTTCAGCACTTGTTGCAGGCATTTTCTTGACGAGATCATCATGCAACTGCCTTGCTTTTTCACATATTATTGCCTGCATAACACTATCTCCTGCTAATTGTTTCTCGTTGATCCACACCAACAACAAAGTTTCCACATCTTCCAGTATTTGCGATCTCTGTTTTGTGATCATATTTGCACCTTTCGCAACAACAGCTTCCTTGACTTTATTTTCCTTGGCCACGATGGTAGCGATGGTTGTATAGGCTTTACCATACAGCCTGGCCAGCTCAGCCACACGTACTCCACTTTCATATTTTGCTATTACAGTGGTCCCTCGACTAATGAAATTAATCCGTTCCTGGAGCTATTTCTCAACACGAAACTTTCGTAATTCGAAACCTTATTTCCCATAAGAAATAATGTAAATACAATTAATCCGTTCCACCCAAAAATATTCACATACTAAATAATAAAAAAAAGATTAATAAATAACATTTACTTACCTTTCTGGAAGAGAGTTACAGGCATCTGGAAGATAGGGTAATGAGGTAATGAGTAATGAAGGTCCTGTTGGGCATTTTCTTCCAAAACAGGCCTGTTTCATCACAATTAAACACTTGTTGGGGGAGGAATTCTTCAGCCTCTACGAAGGGGAATCCCCACTCCCTGCCTTCCTGCTACACTCCCTGCATGCCTGCTACACTCCCTGCATGCCTGCTACACTCCCTGCATGCCTGCTACACTCCCTGCATGCCTGCTACACTCCCTGCATGCCTGCTACACTCCCTGCATGCCTGCTACACTCCCTGCATGCCTGCTACACTCCCTGCATGAATGCTACACTCCCTGCATGAATGCTACACTCCCTGCATGAATGCTACACTCCCTGCATGAATGCTACACTCCCTGCATGAATGCTACACTCCCTGCATGCCTGCTACACTCCCTGCATGCCTGCTACACTCCCTGCATGCCTGCTACACTCCCTGCATGCCTGCTACACTCCCTGCATGCCTGCTACACTCCCTGCATGCCTGCTACACTCCCTGCATGAATGCTACACTCCCTGCATGAATGCTACACTCACTGCATGCCTGCTACACTCACTGCATGAATGCTACACTCCCTGCATGAATGCTACACTCCCTGCATGAATGCTACACTCCTGCATGAATGCTACACTCCCTGCATGAATGCTACACTCCCTGCATGAATGCTACACTCCCTGCATGAATGCTACACTCCCTGCATGAATGCTACACTCCCTGCATGAATGCTACACTCCCTGCATGAATGCTACACTCCATGCATGAATGCTACACTCCCTGCATGAATGCTACACTCCCTGCATGAATGCTACACTCCCTGCATGAATGCTACACTCCCTATATGAATGCTACACTCCCTGCATGAATGCTACACTCCCTGCATGTCTGCTACACTCCCTGCATGCCTGCTACTCTCCCTGCATGCCTGCTACACTCCCTGTATGCCTGTTACACTCCCTGCATGCCTGCTACACTCCCTGCATGAATGCTACACTCCCTGCATGAATGCTACACTCCCTGCATGAATGCTACACTCCCTGCATGAATGCTACCACTGGGGTGCCACTAGGAAGCTTCTTTGGACCCATGGTGACTTATTTCACAGTGACAATCACTAAACCACCAATAAACACAACAAATTTATTGTGAATGTTTGAAAGAGCGCGCTGGGTAATGTTCTCTCAATGGTAAACAATGCTTGACTGGCGTCCTGTGCAGGCGCAGGGCAGGCGGACAGGTCTGATACGTTTCGCTACACGAGTCCATTTTCACTACACGAAAGCGAAAAAAGCTTTCATTACATGATTTTTTCGTTATATGGGCCTTTCGTTAGTCGGGGGTCCACTGTATCTTCGTTTTCAGTTCTATCGTATTTCTGAGCCTCTTTACCACAAGGCTGGAGCTTTCTTTGGGCCCATGGTGGCTTATTTAGCAGTTGCAAGCACTAAAAACAATGGAATAATGACAAAATGTATGGTATGAATGCGTGGGTGGCGGTCACTCGCTGGTAAACAATGGCACACTGACTCTGGATGGAGTGTTGGACTGTCCAGGCCATGCGTACACGTCCAGGACGAATTACTTATTGCGAGCAGATCTACTTATACTGAACCAATATTTTTACGGAAAAATGTTACTTATTGCGAATTTTACGTAATCCGGGGTTCCACTGTACGTACAGTGGACCCCCGCCTAACGAGCAAAATTCATTCCAGAAGCCTGCTCGAGTGCCATTACTGAACGAATTTACTTCCTTAAGAAATAATGTCACGTAGGTTAGTCTATTTCAGACCCCCAAAAATACACTTCCACAAGCACGTACAATATTATACTTACATAATTGTACGATTTCCGGGGTGCTCGTTAGGCGGGGGTCCACTGTATATATATGCATGTGCATGCTGTGTAGTGTGACACAGCATGCACATGCATATTCTTTCTTTCTTTCAACACGTCGGCCATTTCCCACCGAAGCAGGGTGGCCCAAAAGAAAAAACGAAAGTTTCTCCTTTTACATTTAGTAATATATACAGGAGAAGGGGTTACTAGCCCCTTGCACCCGGCATTTTAGTCGCCTCTTACGACACGCATGGCTTACGGAGGAAGAATTCTGTTCCACTTCCCCATGGAGATAAGAGGAAATAAGAACAAGAACTAGTAAGAAAATAGAAGAAAACCCAGAGGGGTGTGTGTATATACATATGCTTGTACATGAATGTGTAGTGTTACCTAAGTGTAAGTAGAAGTAACAAGACATACCTGAAATCTTGCATGTTTATGAGACAGAAAAAAGACACCAGCAATCCTACCATCATGTAAAACAGTTACAGGTTTCTGTTTCACATTCACTTGGCAGGACAGTAGTACCTCCCTGGGTGGTTGCTGTGTACCAACCTACTACCTACCTTGAGATTATATAATTATAATAATGAGTTGCAGTGCAAAGAGAGCCACTATCATGCCATGGTATTATGGGCAGACTAAATTTAATGGCTTACAGACTACTTAATGCTACTAGAGAAATTGATCATAGTTTGTTTGAGTTGTACATCTGTTTTTAATTATAGCAGACAGCAAGTTTACTCAAATTAACAATCTGAGGATATACCATTGGAACAAGTTGAAAGTATTTTGCAGGTTGTTTATATCAATAGTAAATAATTAAATTATATTATTTGGTAAAGTTTTTGAGTTCATATTGAGTTTTTAGTTCAAGGTGAGTACAGTGGACCCCCGAGTTACGTTCACCTCGGAAATCATACAATTATGTAAGTGAAATATTGTAAGTGCTTTTGTAAGTGTATTTTTGGGGGTCTGAAATGGACTAACCTACTTGACATTATTTCTTAAGGGAGAAAATTCGTTCGGTAATGGCACTTGAGCAGCCTTCTGGAATGAATTATGATCATAACTCGGGGGTCCACTGTATGTGGTTTTTGAGAAGAGTCTTAAATTTATGTTCAGACTGGGTTACTTTAGTATTTACTAGTAATGAATTCCAAATTTTGAGGCTCTTTATGTGCATGGAGTTTTTGCACAGTGTGATATGGACACAGGGTACATCAAACAGTGATCTGTGTCTTGTGTTATGGTCGTGCATCCTGTTAAGGTTGGTGAGGAGAAGTTTGAGTCTAGGGTTTATGTTTGAGTGTAGTGTTCCATAAACATAGTAGACACAATAATAAGTATGGATGTTCTTGACAGTGAGTAGTTTTAGACTTTTGAATATTGGTGGAGTATGTTGTCTGGAGTGGGAATTTGTTATCATTCTGACTGCAGCCTTTTGTTGGGTTATTAGTGGTCTTAGGTGATTGAATGTTGTTGATCCCCATGCACAAATTCCATAGGTGAGATAAGGGTAGATGAGTGAATGATACAGTGCAAGGAGAGCTGATTGTGGAACATAGTACCGTATCTTTGATAGTATGCCTACTGTTTTGGAGATTTTCTTGGAAATTTGTTGTATATGTGTCTGGAATTTGAGGCTACTGTCAAAGGTGGATCCCTAGGAATTTTCCCTCTGTGAGTCTTGTGATGGGTGAACCGTTTAGCGTTATGTTAACCCTTTGGGGGTCCAAGGGGGGTCTCTGAAACTCGTTCTCAGGGTCCACGAATTTAAAAAAAAAAAAAAAATTATTTTTTCTTATGGAATGATAGAGAATCTTTTTCCGATCATAACGCCACAAAAATTATGAAATTTGATCGAAAACTAACGGAATTATGCTTTCGGAAGTTAGCGGTAGCCATGACACTTACGCATCGGCGATTTCGCCCACTTTGAGCCTATTTTCGGCACACTGCAATGTTTCAGTCTACTACAATTATAGCTATTTCGCTAGAACTCCATTTGTTCTATCGATTGAGTACACGAAACTGCCTATTTACCAATTTCAACTACCCAAAATAGTGGTCAGAAAATGGCAATTTGGCCAATTTCACACAAATTTCAAACGATGCCAATTTCAAAATAGGACCCATAATAAACAAGACAGACATTCCTGGCACTAAAATAACATCTTCTCTGTTCATTAGTTACGTCTCCAGGCCCCTCTTACATTACTTTTGCTTTCCATTTTGAATTTTTATTCTCACAAAAAATAGAAGATTTATTGTTATGTATACAACTGCATCATTGTAAAAATGGTATAAATAATATCAGAGCACTTGTGCATGAATATTAGACTCGCCAGTTGATGTGTATTGGACGCATGGTGTGATTTGTTTACTCTTGAACATCGTCAAAAATCGAACATTTTCGCTACTTTGAGCTCAATTTCAAGGTACTTGTTATTGTCAAACCAATCAAAATCATCTCTATTTCTGTAATATATCTTCCATTCTATCAAATAAGAACAAGAAAACGAGAATACAACAATAAATACCATACGAAAATAGACTGCAAAGTCGCTGTTTTAAACCAAAAACAAGGTCAGAGTTTTTTTTTCCTCATTATGCACTGTGTGGTGCAGGAATTTTTTTATACCACGCACACTGACCGCACAGACCCATTCTATCACATCTAGGCCTAACAGCCTGTTTCTGCTTGATTTGAGGGCGCTAGAATTTAGGAGTACTAGTACGTCAATAACCCCAGTGCGTAAGACGTACTAGTACGACCAAAACCCCGAAAGGGTTAAGTGGAACATTTGTAGCTCTGTTTCCAAATTGAATGAAATAGGTTTTGTCAGTATTGAGTTAGCTTATTAATCATCATCCAGGTAGATATTTTGTGCAATTCAGTATTAACAGTGCTGGCTAGTATGACTGGGTTTGGATGAGAGAAGACATATGTTATGTCTGCAAATAATATGGGTTCGAATAGTTGACACATTCGGTAGGTCATTGATGTAAATGAGGAAGAGGAGTGGGCCACGGACACTTCCTTGCGTGATGCCGACTGTAATTGGTTGTGTGGAAGAGTTAGCTCCATTTGTGTGCACATATTGGCTTCTGTTACTAAGGTATGACTTTAGGTAGTTGAGGGAGTGCCCTCTTATGCCATAGTGTGTTAATTTAATGTGCAGCAAATCATGGTCAACTGTATCAAAAGCTTTACATAAATCAATGAAGATTCCCTGCTGGACTTCTTTATTCTCGAGAGTGGTGTATATTAGTTCTAGCATGTTTATAATAGCATCATTTGTGCTTTTATTAGTCCTGAATCCAAACTGACAGGGGTTGAGTATGTTGTGTGAGACGAGATAGGAATAGATCTGCCTCTGAATAAATTTTTCAAAGATTTTAGAGAGCAGAGGTAAGTTAGATATTGGTCTATAGTTATTCAAGTCTGCTTGATCTCCTCCTTTGTGGATTGGGGTGACCCTCGCAATTTTAAGAATTGATGGGAAGGTGGAGGTTTCGATGGATTTGTTAAAGAGTGTTGCAATTATTAGTGATAGTACTTGAGAAGCTTTTTTGTACATAAAAGGTGGTAAGTTATTTATATCTCCTGCCTTGTTTTTAAGGGTGTTGATGATGAGTGAGACTTCTGTTGGGTTGGTTGGAGCTAGGAATAGTGTATTCGGGTAGGTGCCCGTGAGGTAGTCTGATGGACGGGTGTTTGAGCTTGGGATCTTACTCGCTAGATTCTTTCCTGTTGTGGAGAAGAAAACATTGAGTCTGTTTGCTGTTTCAGTTGGTGGGAACTGGGGTTCATCTGATTTAGTTAATTTGATTGGTATATTTTTGGATATCATTTTAGTTCCTAGAATTAATAACTGACTTGACTGACCAACTTCCTGACTGACTGACTTGACTGACCAACTTACTGACTGACTGACTTGACTGATTTACTGACTTGACTGACTGACTGACTGACTGACTGACTGACTGACTTACTGATTTACTGACTTGACTGACTTACTGACTTGACTGACTTACTGACTTGACTGACTGAATTAAAGTTAGACTTTTTCATTGAAGAGGACCCTGAAATGGTGTCTAGAGCAGCTGATGCCTTACCGTCAGTCGTGTATTGTACTGCAAGGTAAATAGAACAGAAATCCATTACAGAATTTATGCACATTCCAGTACAGCCATTGACTTTAGTACCAGAACCTCTACCATCCACCTCAGCCCAGTAGGGCCACAGCATAACTCTCCACTCTCTTCACAATCATCCACAAACACCAGCACCCACAATTTAAGGTAAGAAATACTATTATTTCTGTTGCATTTGTAGTCTTAAGCAGTAAAAACAACATAATACATCACGACAATGAACTACAATTACATATTCACTTTTATTTTTGTAAGATCTGGAGGTCTAAAAAAAAGTTGTTTGGCTTTTTTGGGGCTCTCAGGAACGCAACCCTATTTTTCCCATAAGTTCTTCAGTTTAACACAGATTTACCTAACACTGTGTTTTCTGGAACATAATTACTGTGTAATATAATGGTCTACTGTATTACTAAATTTAAAAAGAGAAACTTTCATTTTTTTTTTTGGGGCCACACTGCATTGGTGGGATACGGTCGATTTGTTGAAAGAAGAATGAGGTTATTTCATTTTAAAGGATGGCAAATTAAAATGCATAAGTTATTTTATTTAAAAGGATGGCAAATTAAAGTGTATAGGTTATTTGAGTTAAACTTAACACAGTATGAATAATATCACATACAACAGCAATTTTTTGACTTGATAAACTGTATGATATGATGTGATGTAACTATACTTTTTGTCAATATTTTCCAGTTGTTGAGTTATGTAGGACACACAAGTCCTGAAGTTCTAGAGCAGTTTGGCCATGCATTAAATGAAGCAATTGGTCCCCCTCCAACTCTGCCTATTGAAGCCCAGCATGATGCTATCTCAACCATCCTAAACCAGCGTAATGTTGAGAGCGAATTTTTCAGCAGACACTCTTCTGATCCTAAGTGAGTTAAAACCCTGTTGCTTTTCTGATGTATTTTTTAATTTGTTGTTCAGAAAATGTGCTGATTCCAGTTGCAAGATATACCATTCACTTGTTTGTTTATTTATAGGCTGACAAGTTGTTACCTCTCAGCATAAAGTCTCATAAACCATGTGGCATACAGTATGTAACTAGATTTTCATTTCAACTTATGTTTTGTAGCATGGTATGTCCAAGTGGCCACTGTCCCACTCCAGTAGAGTCAAGATCAGCATTCCAGCAAGGTCGACTTTTATTTGATCAGCTGGGTCTAGGCTCATGGGAGAAGCGGAGGTCCATTTACACACTTAAGAAAAATGACAAACTATTACGAGAATTAAAGAATTTAGATAACCAGGTTAGTTTGTTTTGAATCTTGTTTGGTACTGACCAGTCTTTTTTTTATTCTGAGTTTTAAATCTGAATAAATAATGTTTCATAGTACAGTGGACCCTCGGTTTTCGTGCATCTCCAAACTCGAACATTTATGTAAATGTATTTTTGTAAGTGCTTTTGTAAGTGTACTTTTGGGGGTCTGAAACGACTAATCTAATTTACATTTGTTCTTATGGGAACAAATTCATTCGGTAATGGCACTCAAACAGCATTCTGGAAAGAATTTTCAACGAAAACCAGGGTCTACTGTATAATAATAATAATAATATTTTTATTTCGATGCATGTTACAAGTGTATATACTGTTATTGGTAGTTACAATTATAAAACTGTAATGCAAGGAGAGCCACTGGCATGCCATGGCATTAGGGGCAGTTTATTCTAAAGACTTATTCACTAAGTACTTAATGCTAAAGAAATTGATTGAGTTTATTCTAGTTCTGTATTATTTTAAATTATAATATGATTATACATACTATTAAAAGACAATATAAGAGAAATTGGTTGAGTTTAATCTAGTTGTATATTTTATTTCAAGTTACAGTATGTTGATGCTATACTAGTATAATAACAATACTAGAAAAAAAATTTGAGTTTCTTCTAGTTATATATTTTATTTCAAATTAACAAAATGATGATACTATAAGATTTTAAATGACATATGATGATATGAAATTGCAACAAGTGTTAAGGAGGATGAACATATCAAATTGAGGTTATCTTAGTAAAATAATATTGGGTTTGAAAGTTTGTTACAGTATGAGTATTTAGTATAGGGTGAGTAGGTGATTTTTGATTTAGAGTCTTGAATTGATTTTCCGACAAGGTTAACTTAATATTTACTGGTAATGAATTCCAGATTCGGGGGGCCCTTTATGTGCATAGAATTTTTACATTGGTTAGTATGGACTCGGGGTATGTCAAATAGTGATCTGTGTCTTGTGTCATGGTCGTGGGACCTATTAAAGTTGTTGAGGAGAATTTTGAGCGGAGGGTTGATATTAGCATGTAGAGTTTTATGTTTGTAGAGGGCACATGAATAGGTATGAATATTTTTTATGGTGAGTAGTTTTAAGGTTCTGAATATGGGTGGAGTATTCTGTCTAGAGTGGGAATTTGTTATCATCCTGACTGCAGCCTTTTGCTGGGTTATGAGTGGTCTAAGGTGATTTAATGTTGTTGAGCCCCATGCACAGATTCCATAGTTGAGATAAGGGTAGATAAGAGAATGATATAGTGCAATGAGAGCTGGTTGTGGCACATAATAGCGTATCTTAAATAATATACCTACTGTCCTTGAGATTTTCTTGGAAATTTGTTGTATGTGTGTTTGGAATTTAAGACTACTGTCAAGGTGGATTCCTAGGAATTTTCCCTCTGTGAGTCTTGTGATGGGTGAACCATTTAGCGTTATGTTAAGTGGAACATTTGTAGCTTTGTTTCCAAACTGAATGAAGTAGGTCTTGTCCGTATTGAGAGTAAGCTTATTTATCTGTTTCAGTCAGTTGTCACTGCTTAACAATTTAGTTACTTTTTAATAGAGCAGCTCACTAGCATTGTTAATCACTTAACAGATCTCCAACAGACTTTTAAACTGGCCAAAAAGTGTTTTAATATCTTCACCTATCTAGTGTTCATTTAATGTGGTAATGAAGTTCTGTATAAAGGAATAAAGTTAGTATTACCATTCTTCGAAGTGAAAATCTTTTGGTCCCTAGGCCTAGAGACACAAGTTATGTATTTTTTTATGTAATAACTGAAGCTCATTTGTTAATAGTGGTGTCTTTTTTTTTTTTTTTTTTTTTTTTTGCTATTGAACTGCAGGTTGATTATAATGTGTGTTTTCAGTGTTTTGCAGTAAAATTACAATACACACACATTCTTATCATGAATCTGTAGAGCAAAGCATATTTGTAATGTGTTCATATATGCTTTGTGATTAACACTTCTCTCAAAAATGCTTTTATTGCTTGTTTTACAAAGGGTCTCAGTGCCTATGTAATTTTGTATTATTCATTGTTTTTAGTTTTGCAGGATCTCTAGGAACATAACTGCCTGACAGGATTGGCTTTCAAATAACAGTGTGTTAATTTTCTATTTTTTTTATAAATTAAACTTGCATACCCTAGTTACTGTGACTGTTTACACAATTATATTTCAGAAATGCAGGGAAACTCACAAACTGGCTGTGATATATGTGGCTGAAGGTCAGGAAGATAAGATGTCTATCCTAAGTAACAGTGGAGGTTCTGCAGGCTTTGAGGTGAGAGAAACCTTAAGCTTGTATGAATGCTATTATTATTTGCTTCTCAATGTGGAATATTGCCAGGGTCAATTTAATATTAATATTGCTAGGGTCAATTTAATATTAATGTTTCACAGAGGCTTTTTGAAGCTTTAATCATCATCATGCAGTTAAATCTTCTTGAAAAAAAATTTAATTATGTTTTAAGGGCTTCTTCCTTGAAGGAATTTGCCTTTATGCTAGGAAAGGGCTCTTGATCCAAGGAATTTAATACAGAATGAGAGTTGTCACAGTTACTTTTTGCTGTTGACTCTTGTGTTTTGGGGAGATTCTGAACAGAAGTTGCAGAGGTTGGTGGATAGATTTGGAATAGTGTGCACAGGAAGGAAATTAAAAGTGAACATAGGAAAGAGCAAGGTGATGAGGGTAACAAACACATTAGGTAATGAAAGATTGGATATCAGATTAGAAGGAGGGAGTATGGAGGACGCGAATGTGTTCAGATATTTGGGAGTGGGCATGTCGGCGGATGGGTATATGAAATACAAGGTGAAGGGATGAAAGGAAAAAGCTGGTTGGTGCATTGAGGCATCTGTTGAGACAAGGAGCATTGTCCATGGAGGCAAAGAGGGGAATATATGTGAGCATTGTGGTACCAACACTCTTATATGGATGTGAAGCATGGGTTGTGAATATTGCAGTGAGGAGGAGGCTGGAGGCAGTGGAGATATCTTGTCTAAGGGTAGTGTGTAGTGTAAATATTATGTAGAGAATTCGTAGTTTGGAAATTAGGAAGTGCAGAGTTACTAAAATTATTATCCAGAGGGGTTGTTGAGGTGGTTCGGACATTTGGAGAGATGGAATGAAATAGGATAACTTGGAGGGTGTATAAATTTGTAATGGAGGGAGGGCAGGTTATGGGGCATCCTAGGAAAGGATGGAGGGAGTGGGTAAAGAAGGTTTTGTGTGCAAGGGGCTTGGACATACAGTAGACATGTGTGAGCGTGTTAGATAGAAATGAGTGGAGACAAATAGTTTTTGGGACCTGACAAGCTGTTGGAGTGTGAGCAAGGCAATATTTTGTGAAGGGATTCAGGAAAACCGATTAGGCAAACTTGAGTCCTGGAGGTGAGAAGTATAGTGCCTGCACTTTAAAGGAGGGGTTTGGGATATTTGCTGTTTGGAGGGACATCTGAACTGTCATATCTGCATGCCTCAGGTAAGACAGTGATAATGTGAATGATGGTGAAAGTGTTTCTTTTTCGGGTCACCCTGCCTTGGTGGGAGACGGCCAGTGTGTTAAAAAAAAATATCTTTGTTCCACACAGGAATTTGTAGCTGGTCTGGGCTGGGAAGTGGAACTGGCAACACACACAGGTTTCCTAGGTGGCCTTCAGCGTAATGGTTCCACTGGTGAAACTGCTCCTTACTATGCTACATCCTTAACTGAAGTGGTCTTCCATGTGTCTACTCGCATGCCATCATTTTCTGAGCAGAGCATGCTGCAGAAGGTAAGATTTCAAATGTGTGATTTCTTTTATTTTTTAGCACCCTTTAATTTACAGGTTCGGAGCTGTTGTCATATCTTAAATCATTTCAAAGACCAGCCCTTTCTAAGGTACACAGGTACAACATTTGATTGTCTGGTAGCCTTGGTTCCTAGGCTTTGCTGGACTAACAGAGGTCACATAATAATAATTCAACAATACACCTTTAACCCACTATGGGCTTCTGGAAACTTAAATTAAACATTAGTATTAACGCTTTCAGGGTTGAGACCCCTGATCTCAAACTTGCTCTCAGGATCAAGGAATTTAAAAATATTTTTTTTTTTTATTAACACACAGGCCGTTTTCCACCAAGGCAGGGTGACCCGACAAAGAAAAACTTTCATCATCATTCACTCCATCACTGTCTTGCCAGAGGCGTGCTTACACTACAGCTACAAAACTGCAATATTAACACCCACCCCCTTCTATCTTACAAATAGAAATATTTTTTTCCTTGTAAAGCTTACAATGTGTGGTTTACGTGTTATAAGATTTTAATTACAAAGGTGGCCACTATCATGCCTAGGCACTTCGGGCAGACTAATACTAATTCTTACGCTATTTTAATACAGGTTATGTTTGAGTAGTATATTTGAACATATTATTAGGTATGTAATTAGATACACTCCCAGTTAGGTACATACATAATTAGGTTTAACCCTTAAACTGTCCACACGTAGATATACGTTCACCTGCGTACTGCTCCGAATATTTTGAAAGAAAAAAAAATCATTTTTTTTTTAAATGAAGAGCGCATTTTTATAAACAGGATAGGCTAAAAAAAAAAATTTAGGGCCAGTACTTACGGAGATATAAGCCCGCCAAGTTGGTGCTGGATGCTCACCTGACGGCAACGTCAAGTCCTGCCACTTGCAGAAGTATTGCCGATATACTTTTTTTTCTAGTTTTTATTTTAATTTATATAATTTTTATGTTCTGATAATTACAATTTATAATAGTTCTTGTGATTTCATAGCCAATCTTTGTTCTAACACTAATATTAGGTACTGAAATAGTACTCAAATAGTCACAATCACACCAACAGGTGAACATTTTCACCTGCCTTGGTCATTTACTATTGTCTATAAATACATACGAAGTATTTATAGGTCCCAGCAATGTTTTAGACATCCTGGAGTATATATGAAACTCCTTGAAGAATGGTGTTATGATAATTGCCAGATAACTACTGATAAGGCAGTGACATTGATGAATGAATGTGTGCAGGGAATCCTTGCTTTTTCACTCTGTATATATCTATCTGTCTGTCTGTCTGTCTGTTTGTCTGTCTGTATCTATCTGTATCTGTATCTGTCTATCTGTCTAGCTCTGCTTATCTGTCTTTCTGTCTGCCTGTGTGCCTGGAGTATATGAAACTCCTTGAAGAATGGTGTGTTGACAAGTGTCAGATAACTCTTGACAGCCCAGTGACATTTGATAAATGTCAGCAGTGCTGGAGGGAACCTTCCCTTTTTCAATGTCTGTCTGTCTATCTGTCTATCTGTCTGTCTATCTGTCTATCTGTCTGTCTATCTGTCTATCTGTCTGTCTATCTGTCTATCTGTCTGTCTGTCTATCTGTCTGTCTGTCTGTCTGTCTGTCTATCTATGTCTATCTGTCTGTCTGTCTGTCTGTCTATCTGTCTGTTTGTCTAGCTCTGCTTATGTCTGTCTAACTCTGCTTATCTGTCTTTCTGTCTGCCTGTGTGTCTTTCCTTCTGCTTGTCTCAGTCTCAGAGTGCGGCTCGTAAACCAACAGGTATTATACACGATGCAGAAGTGACGATGTGTATTACTTGCCAGTCATGCTTATTATGTCTTATATCTACAAGCATTGTAGTATAGCACTTTGCCTGGAATTTTTGGGTTATCCTAGGTAATTTACATTATGTATAATAACTGTACTTATGTGTACATGTGAGAGAGAGACAGATATATAGGACATATAGATATAGATAGATATATAGACAGACAAAGATATAGACAGACAAAGATATAGACAGATAGACAGAGTTATAGACAGATAGAGAGACAGCCAGAGACAGCCAAAGCCAGCCAGCCTGCCGAATACATAAGAACATAAGAAAGAAGGAACACTGCAGCAGGCCTACTGGCCCATGCAAGGCAGGTCTATGACACCCCCAGCTTAGACCAATGACCCACCTAGTCAGGTCACATCCTCTGAAGGAAGGAGCATGGCATCAGACCTAGTAGCACAAGCTAGTCAGGTCCAACTCACACCCACCCACAGCCACTCATGTATTTATCTAACCTATTTTTACTTTCCTCTTATAAGGGGAGTGTTAATGCGACATGACATCGTTGAATCCCTGGTGTTTGCCACACTATTTGCTCTAGCTGGCACTCAGTTGAACTTGTGCTCCCACAAGGTACTAAGTGGTCCAAGATTTTTTTAATACTGCGCACACTGAGGGCACAGACCCATTCTCTCATGTCTAGGCGACTCAGGCCTATCGCACT
Source organism: Cherax destructor (assembly GCA_009830355.1). Taxonomy (NCBI): domain Eukaryota; kingdom Metazoa; phylum Arthropoda; class Malacostraca; order Decapoda; family Parastacidae; genus Cherax; species Cherax destructor. The sequence continues at coordinate 57,370 of WNWK01008800.1, read as the reverse complement.
AAATTTGAAGGAATGAAAAATAAAATGTAGATCTACGTTCGGAGCAGTACACACGTGCACGTATATCTACGTGTGGACAGTTTAAGGGTTAAAATAGTTAGGTAGTCCAAATCATTTACTAATATTACAAATGGTAGATTTAGTAATGGGATTCAATTTATCTTGGCATGATACATTGTTTCTATTAAAGCCATACTGGAAGAGTATCTTAGACAAACTTAGGATTAGCTTAGGATTTAATAGGACTAACTTAAGATTAATAGGCAATAGCTATATTAGGAATTTTATGTTTACAGTCATTTGGGTAGGTGTAGGTGTAAATTATGGGGGAGTTACAGATAACGAGAGTAAGTCTATATTGTTTTGAGTGTGTTCATGATACAAAAAAGAGAATTGGGTGGTTTTCATTTGGTTATCTGATGATGGGGTGTGTTAGGGAGACGAGATGTTTTTTAATGGTAGTTTTGAAAATGGTGGTTGAGTCTGTGGTTCTAGAGTTTACAGGCAGGGAGTTCCAGATTCTAGGCCCTTTTGTGTACATCAAATTTTTGTATAGGTTTAGCCAGACATGGGGAATGTCATAGAGATTTTTGTGTCTGGTGTCGTGTCTCTGGGTCCTGTTGCAACTATCAAGAAATTGTTTTAGTTCTGGGTTAAAATTAGAGTTTATGGTTTTGTAAATGTAGATTGCACAATAGTAGGTGTGAATGTTCTGTACGGTGAGTAGGTTTAAGTCTTTGAAAAGTGGGAGTGTGTGCAGTCTTGCATTGGATTGCGTGATAATTCTTACTGCGGCTTTCTGTTGAGTTATTATTGGCTTTAGGTGAGTTGCTGCTGTTGATCCCCATACACAAATAGCATAGGTGAGGTAGGAATAGATGAGTGAATAATATAGTGCGAGTAGGGCTGATTGCGGTACATAGTAACATATCTTAGACAGGATCCCAACTGTTTTGGATACTTTCTTTGTTATTTGTTGGATATGAGTGTTGAATTTCAGGTTGGTGTTAAGGTGCAGGCCCAGGAATTTGCCCTCATTATGTCTAGCAATAGGAGTGTTGTCAATCATTATGTTCAGCTGGGCAGAACCTGTTCTGTTCCCAACCAGGATGTAGAAGGTTTTGTCAGTATTAAGAGTAAGTTTATTAGCAGTCATCGAGATCGATATTTTAACTAGTTCTTCATTAACAATAGCATTAAGTGAGGCAAGATTAGGGTGCGAGATGACATATGTCGTATCGTCAGCAAAGAGAATAGGCTTCAGGTGTTGTGAAACAGTAGATAAATCATTGATGTACAAGAGGAAGAGCAGGGGACCAAGGACACTTCCCTGTGGTACTCCAGTATCCAGTGGTCTTATTGATGAGGTCTTATTGATGCTTTCCTTAGGTCGATAAAGAGTCCTAAAGGAAATTTATTTTTTTCAAGTGCAGTGTAAAGCAGGTCTAGCATTTTTACAATTGCGTCATTTGTGCTTTTGTTTTTTCTGAAGCCAAATTGGCAGGAGTTGAGGATGCTTTGCACTGTTATAAAGGAATATAATCTCTTGTGTATAAGTTTCTTGAAGGTTTTGGATAGTAATGGTAAGTTTGAAATTGGCCTGTAGTTGTTCACATCTGTGGGGTCACCACCTCTGTGTATTGGTGTGACCCTGGCTATCTTTAGTAGTGCTGGGAAAATGCTGTTTTCTAGTGATTTGTTAACCCTTTCGGGGTCGGTGCCGTACTAGTACGTTTTACGAGCAGGGGTTGGTGCCGTACTAGTACGCGTAAATTCTAGCGGCTTCAAATTAAGCGAGAAACAGCTGGTAGGCCTAGGGATGAGAGAATGGGTCTGTGCGGTCAGTGTGCGCAGTAGGAAAAAAAATCGGGCACCCAGTGGTGCATTGTGGGAACACCATTTCAGTACACCTTGTCCCCATGCCCTTCCGCAAGAAACACTTTTACCCTGGCTAAAGGATGTGAGGAAAGCTTTTATTCCCTAGTGACATATCCTATAAGTGAGGCAGTCGACAGCCGTCCACCTCTGGTGCTGTGGCGTCTTGTTCACGTCCAGTTGTACCAGAACGAAGGCGGAAACTCCTATTTACTCATATCCCGGACTCAGATGTGAGCAATGGTGATGATAGTGATAGTGAATATGAACTCCAAGCCCTTTGAAATAGTTCCAGTAGCGCGAGTGAAGGGAATATTCACCAGTGAAACGTCAGTATATACGACGGTATATGTGCTCTGGTAGTGTGCCATATGCTCCCAAGGATTAGGAGTACATCTCGGAGTACATCCCGTAGGCGTACAACAGGAAGTGATAGTGAAAATGAAGATGATAGTGTTGCAATTGGCATGAGAAATGTGTATGCAACTGGTGGTGGTGGTAGTGGAGGTAGTGCCGGGCGCGAGGCACCAGCAGTGGACCATGCTGGCACCGACGCCGCTGAGTCAGCTCAGCTACAACAAAGCCAACCCTCACCCACCCACCAACCCCCACAACCACAACCTCCACTTCCACAACCCCCACAACCACCTGTAAATATCCAGTACCCACCAGCAGACCGCACCTGGGATTGGCAGGAACCTGCAAATTTTATTCCCAATCCCCATCAGTTTGATGACAGTCACAGTGGAATACGCCCATCTTGTCCACTTGGGAACAATGCCACTGAACTGGAATGTTTCCAGTTATTCTTTGACGAATCCCTGATCGACATTATTATCAGGGAAAGCAACAGATACTTCGATTACACAATGGCAAACATGATTCTTTCACCAAAATCATGTCTACACCAGTGGAAGGAGACAACTGTGGCAGAGATGTATCTTTGCCACAATAATGCTTATGCCACATGTGTATAAGCACCGTATCAAATCATACTGGTCAACAGACCGATTGATTGCAACACCAGCCTTCAGTGATATTATACCAGTGAATCGATTTGTGCTACTGTTACGCATGTTACATTTTTCAGACAAAACCAGGCCTGACAGAACCAACAGGTTATATAAGATTAGATTGAATGTGTTTCTGTATCTGAAAGAGAAATTCAATATGTATTTTTATCCCTTCAGGAAGCTTGTTATTGATGAGTCTTTGATTCTGTTCAAAGGTAGACTGTCATTCAAGTAGTACAGTGAACCCCCGCCATTACCGAACGAATTTACTCCCTTAAGAAATAATGTCACGCAGGTTAGTCTATTTCAGACCCCCAAAAATACACTTCCACAAGTCCTTACAATATTATACTTACATAATTGTACGATTTCCGGGGTGCTCGTTAGGCGGGGGTCCACTGTATATAATAATAATAATAATATCTTTATTTACTACAAGTACATTTACATGGTATACAGGCCTAGCTGACATCAGTGACATACTACTATATAGAAAGTCCCTTGTTATGCTGAGCATTTCGGGCAGATTAGGTCAGTGTCCTAGGATGCGACTCACACCAGTCGACTAACACCCAGGTACCCATTTTACTGATGGGGAACATAGACAACAGGTGTAAAGAAACACGCCCAATGTTTCTGCCCTGGCTGGGAATCGAACCCAGGCCCTCGTCGTGTAAAGCGAGAGCTTTAGCCACCAGACCACCAGAGCCCCCAAGCAAAAGGAAACGTTTGGTATAAAGTTGTTTGTGCTTTGTGATTGCTACAGTGGTCTTGTATTGGATATTATTGTGTACACTGGAAGTAATACATTGAAAGATACCAGGAAGTTACTGGGTATCTCTGGTGATGTGGTTAGAACAATGATGGAACCATATCTTGGCAAGGGGCATATATTATATACTGATAACTGGTACACAAGCCCCAACCTCAGTGATTTTTTGCGAGTGAACATAACAGATGTGTGCGGAACAGTTCGTGCAAATCTTAAGCATATGCCTAGGTTCGATGCAGGCACTCGTAGAGGTGAGGTGCAGGCGTTTGCTGCCAATGATATCATGGCATTTCGGTGGCATGTCATCAGGCAAATAATCACCAAGTACCTAGGAACACCACCTGCAATAGAAAACCGCCCACGAAATTACCAACAACTACCCTCTCGTCTGAGGCATGGTGAACACTTCCTAACAAAACTGCCTGCTACTGCTTGCAAGAAAAAGGCTCAGAAGAGGTGTTATGTCTGTGCACATACAAAAAGATGCCCACAGCAACGCAAAGACACTCGTTTTATGTGTGTGGAATGTGAAACACCACTGTGCATGGAACCATGTTTCAGAGACTTCCACAGGCTGCAGAACTTCTAGAAACATGTCCAGTGACTTTATATGTGTATATATATATGAGTGAACAATAGTTATAAACATTATTTTTTTTGCATTGTACATTGTTGTAAATATGTTTTGTAAACAAAATTGTGATAACAAACTTTATGGCGAGTGAATATTTGAAAAACAGCACTTATATTGGTCTCACAGGCCATAAAAGTTATTTGAAAAAAAAAATTAAAATCGATAAGAAAACAACTTCAAAAAAAAAAAAAACGATTACCGGCCAACCGGAAGTCACCGATGTTGCTGTCAGCGGTTCAATTTTGGTCAACTTGAAGCCTCCATATCTCCGTAAGTATTGATCGCAAAAATTTTTTGTTTAGCCATTTAGATTTAGAAAAAAAAAACTATCATTTCATAAGATAAAAAAAAAAAAAATTTCCGAATATTTTTCGAACCCAGGAACAGGTTTCCGAGAAGGCCTGTCGACCCCCAAAGGGTTAAAGAGTAATGAAATAGCAGGTGAGAGAACATGAGAGGCTCGTTTATACAATAATGGAGGAACTTAAGCCAGATTTCCTGATTTGTTTTTAAGTGACTTAATAATTGTAGTGACTTCTGTGGGCTCGGTTGGTGCAAGATAGAAATAAGAAGGGAAATTCCCATCTAAGTAATCGCTTGCTAGGGCGTTGGTACCTGGGATTTTACTGGCGAGAGCCTTATTAAATGATAGAGAATCCTTTTCCAAAGGTAATGAAACCAAAAGAACAAAATTTGATGGAAAACTTACAAAATTACACTCTCGCAAAGTTAGCAGTATTTATGGATCAGTGATTTCATCCACTTTGCACCCTATTTTTGGCCAATTCCATTTTTCCAGTCTACCAAACTCATAGCTATTTCGCTAATATTCCTTCTATTTAATCAACCGAGTGCAAGAAACCGCCCATTTACCTATTTCATGTACCCAGTAAAGTGATAGAAAATCGGTAATTTGGCCAATTTCACACAAAATTCGAAAATTGTGTATTTAAAAATAGGGTCCAGAATAAGCAATGCAGACATTCCTGGCACTAAAAAACATTTCCTCTGTTCTTAGTCACATCTCCAGTCCCCTCTTATATTATACAGTGGACCCTCGGTTAACGAAATTAATCCGGTCCAGGAGCTATTACTTAATCTGAATCTTTCGTTATCTGAAACCTTATTTCCCATAAGAAATAATGTAAATACAATTAATTCGTTCCACAAAAAAATAATCACTCAAAAAAAAAAAAACAATAACATTTACTTACCTTTATTGAAGAGTTGCAAGCATCTGGAAGGTAGAGTTGCTGACAGGGGCAGGGTGTTAATGGTTGGAAGGGAAATCCCCCTCCAAAAGGACTTCAGGTAACAAGTCCCTCTCTGGGGTTACTTCCCTTCTTTTTCTTTTAATGCATGCCTGCTACACTCCCTGCATGCCTGCTACACTCCCTGCATGCCTGCTACACTCCCTGCATGCCTGCTACACTCCCTGCATGCCTGCTACACTCCCTGCATGCCTGCTACACTCCCTGCATGCCTGCTACACTCCCTGCATGCCTGCTACACTCCCTGCATGCCTGCTACACTCCCTGCATGCCTGCTACACTCCCTGCATGCCTGCTACACTCCCTGCATGCCTGCTACACTCCCTGCATGCCTGCTACACTCCCTGCATGCCTGCTACACTCCCTGCATGCCTGCTACACTCCCTGCATGCCTGCTACACTCCCTGCATGCCTGCTACACTCCCTGCATGCCTGCTACACTCCCTGCATGCCTGCTACACTCCCTGCATGCCTGCTACACTCCCTGCATGCCTGCTACACTCCCTGCATGCCTGCTACACTCCCTGCATGCCTGCTACACTCCCTGCATGCCTGCTACACTCCCTGCATGCCTGCTACACTCCCTGCATGAATGCTACACTCCCTGCATGAATGCTACACTCCCTGCATGAATGCTACACTCCCTGCATGAATGCTACACTCCCTGCATGCCTGCTACACTCCCTGCATGCCTGCTACACTCCCTGCATGCCTGCTACACTCCCTGCATGCCTGCACCTCCCTGCATAGCCTGCTACACTCCCTGCATGCCTGCTACACTCCCTGCATGCCTGCTACACTCCCTGCATGAATGCTACACACACTGCATGAATGCTACACTCTCTGCATGAATGCTACACTCCCTGCATGCCTGCTACCACTGGGGTGCCACTAGGAAGCTTCTTTGGACCCATGGTGACTTATTTCACAGTGACAATCACTAAACCACCAAAAAAGACACAAAATATATTGTGAATCTTTGAAAGAGCGCGCTAGGTAATGTTTTCTCAATGGTAAACAACGCTTCACTGGCGTCCTGCGCTTGCGCGGAGCAGGCGGACACGTCTAATACCTTTCGGTAACCGAGGAATTTTTCGCTAACCGATTCCGAAAAAAGCTTACGTTTTCCGAAACTTTCGTTAACGGGACCTTTCGTTAACCGAGGGTCCACTGTACTTGCTTTCTATTTTGAATTTGTATTCACACAAAAAATAGAAGATTTACTGTTACGCAGACTATGCGTTATTGTAATATTTGTATAAATAATGTCAGTGCATTCCTAAATGTGTATTCAGCTGGCAAGCTGGATGCATATTGGACAAGTGACGTCATTTGTGTACGTACTCTGGAATATCAGAAAAAATCAAACATTTCCTCTACTTTGAGCTCAATTTCAAACTACAGTGGACCCCCGAGTTACGTTCACCTTGGAAATCGTACAATTATGTAAGTGTAATATTGTAAGTGCTTTTGTAAGTGTATTTTTGGGGGTCTGAAATGGACTAACCTACTTGACATTATTTCTTAAGGGAGAAAATTCGTTCGGTAATGGCACTTGAGCAGCCTTCTGGAATGAATTATGATCGTAACTCGGGGGTCCACTGTACTTTCAGTTCTGAAACCAATCAAAATCATCTCTATTTCTGTAATATATCTTCCATTCTATCAAATGAGACCAAGAAACCGAGAATACAACCATAAAAACTGCTCGAAAATACACCGCAAATTCACTGTTTTAGACCAAAAACATGGTCTTTTTTTTTTTTTTCACGTTATGCACTGTGCTGCAACGTTTTTTTTACATAGTGGACACTTATTGCATAGACCCATTCTCTCGTATCAAGGCCCAACTTTACTGCTCACAGCTTATCTGAGTGAGCTGTGCTCATGGCATTGTACTACAGGACTGACACTGGCTTCAAAGACGTGATACAATGGGACTGACCCTGAAAGGGGTTATTGAGTTATCCCATATTTTTTTAACACAGGCTCTTGTAGTGTTGACCTACTGAAAAAAGAAAATACATTTTCCATCATTCATTAACCCTTTGAGGGTCCAAGAATTTAAAAAAAATTATTATGAAATGGCAGAGAATCTTTTTCTGAAGGTAATAAAACAAATAGTACGAAATTTGATGAGAAATTCACAAAATTACACTAACGCGAATTTTACTGCGTCAGTGATATTTACGCATCAGCGCTTTTGCCCACCTTGACTCCTATTTTAGGCCAATTACATTATTCCAGTAGACTAAATTCTTAGTTTTTTCGCTAGTATTACTTCTATTTTATCAACTGAGGACGAGAAACTGCCCAATCAACTATTTCAACTACCCAATAAAGTGATCAGAAATTGGTAATTTGGCCAATTTCACACAATGTTCAAAATATTCCAATTTCAAAATACGGTCCAGAATAAACATTGTAGGCATTCTTGGCACTTAAATAACATTTCCTCTGTTTATTAGTTATGTTTCCAGGCTTTACAGATGAATTCCATTTTGAATTTTTTTTTTTACATAAAGAATATTTATTCACACCAAAAAATAGAAGATTTACTGTTATGCAATATTGTAATACGTATTTGTATAAATAATATCAATGCATTTGTGAATGTATATTAGACCCACCAGTTGATGTGTATTGGACGCGTGACATTATTTGTTTACTTTTGAACAGCAAAAATCAAACATTTCCGGTACTTTGAGCTCAATTTCAACCTATTTTCATTACTAAAATCAATCAAAATATCTCTATTTCTGTAATATATCTTCCATTCTATTAAATGAGACCAAGAAACTGTGAATACAGTCGTAAAAACCATATGAAAATACACCGCAAAGTCAGCGTTTTAATCCAAAAACACAGTCACATTTTATTCTCATTATGCACTGCGTGCTGCAGGATTTGTTTTATGCGGTGCACACTTGAGCTGAGGTCATGCCATAGAATTACAGCTTGGACCCTCAAAGGGTTAATACAGCCTCTCCACACTTAGCGACATACTCGTTTACTGACGCCTCGGACTTACAACGGGCTATCTGACCAGAATTCATACCTAAATAATGTATATTAGAGCTGATTTCCTTTATTCTGTTTATTTCAATATACAGTACACTACCGTATAAATGTTTAAAAATATACCAGAAATGTTATAAATGGTGTGAAGGTGACATTAAAATAATATCAAAGATGGTTGACACAAACTCACTATCATTATAGTATGCTTCTCACTTAGCGATGAATTTGTTTAACGACGTGTTTTCAGGAACGGAACTCCTTTGTTAACCCTTTCAGGGTCCGTGCCATAGTTCTACGGCTTTGAGTTCTGGGTCCAAACCGTAGTTCTACGTCATAAGCTCAGCTCATTCAGATAAGCTGTGAGCGGTAAATTTGGGCCTAGATATAAGAGAATACATCTATGTGGTAAGTGTGCACCACATAAAACAAATCCTGCAGTACACAGTGCATAATGAGAGAAAAAAAACTGAAACTGTAATTTTCGATTAAAACAGCGACTTTGCATTGTTTTTTCGTATACTTTTTATAGTTATATTTGCGATTTCTTGGTCTCATTTGATAGAATGGAAGATATATTACAGATATAGAGATGATTTTGATTGGTTTTAGTACTAAAAATGGCTTGAAACTGAGCTCAAAGTAGCGAAAACATTAAATTTTTGTCGATGATCAAGAGTAAACAAATGACCTCACACATCTAATACGCGCCAGCTGGTGGGTCTAATATACGTTCACAAATGTGGTGATATTTTTTGTACAATTATTACAATATTGCATAACAGTAAATCTTCCATTTTTTGGTTTGAATAAAAATTCATTATGTGAATAAAAAATAAAAATGGAATTCATTTGTAAAGACTGAAAACATAACTAATGAACAGAGGAAATGTTAGTTTAGTGCCAGGAATGCCTGCATTGTTTATTCTGCACCCTATTTTGAAATTGGAATATTTTGAACTTTGAGTTAAATTGGCTAAATTACCAATTTCCAATCACTTTATTTTATAGTTGAAACAGTTGACTGGGCAATTTCTTGTGCTCAATTGATAGAATAGAAGTAATACTAGTGAAATAGCTAAGGATTTGGTCGACTGGAATAATGTAATTGGCCTAAAATGGGAGTCAAAGTCGGCAAAATCGCCGATGCGTAAATATCGCTGACACATCAAAATTCGTGAGAACATAATTTCGTCAATTTTCAATCAAATTTCGTACTTTTTGTTTTATTACCTTCAGAAAAAGATTCTCTACCATTTCATAAGAAAAAATAGGATTTTTTTTTTTTTTTAAATTCTTGGACACTGGCGCACCCCTTCCAAAAATGGCCTTGGACCCTGAAAGGGTTAAGTGAGGAGAGGCTGTATAGCTCTCTTGCCAGAAGTGTAAAGACATCACAATTCAAAAGGCCCTCTGAACTGCAGCATCCTCACCTTTCCTTCAAAGTGCAGGCATGTGTAGTAATTAAGACTTTAGTTCATAAAACTCTTTGATGTTCTTTCCACTAACAATATGAATTAATTTTTCAGACTCGCCACTTGGGCAATGATGAGGTTCACATTGTATGGTCTGAACACATACGTGACTATCGGAGAGGCATCATCCCAACTGAATTCTGTGATGTACTCATTGTTATTTACCCACTGCCTAACAGACTCTACAGAATACAGATTTCTACTAAATCTGATGTAAGTGGGAACTGTGTTTCAACTTGTTGTTGCCTCGTCTTATGAAATAAACTTTTATAGTCAACCAATATTGTGCTAGATTAATTCTCTCTATTCTCAGCTCACAAGACATAGTGTTTTGAATTAGTCAATTTTTTTATCTTGATGCTATTGAGCAGCTAAAATATTGCAGGAAAAAACTTAGTAGTGCCATAAGGAAATATTTGTTAAGTTACGTTTAAAGCATAATGTCGACCTAGATTCAGAAAGTTTTTGCTAAAATGAAATAAGAAATTAGTTTTTTGACAGGGAAGAAATTGTAGGTCTTGAATGTGAGCATTTGATAACTTTCTTCTCTCTCATTGTTTACTTAGTCTTACATTTGTCTAAGTTTTAATACATTTTATTTTAATGCTAAAATCAAGTAAGGTGTTTCTTGATAAAAAGAAATTGAGCATTAATATTACCTTTAGCATTGGACTGTATAATTATTTTTACATTACTGAAATTTACATTTTTTTTTTTTTTAATGACTACAGGTTTATCTTATACTCCACCATAGATACATTATTGTATCATTCTCTTTTAGGTTCCATTTTTCGGACCCTTATTTGATGGAGCAATTGTTGCTCACAAGGTCCTGCCAGGGCTGGTGCGTAGTACAGCTATAAATGCTTCACGTGCAAAACGTAGTCGACTGGCCCTTTATCAGAATTTGTAAGTTCCCCATTATTTTATATGGTAATGATATTCTAATTGAATCCAGATTTGAATATTCAGAATGTATCATATTGAGTAATGATAAGTAGCATTGTAAATGAAAAGGAAAGAAAAAAAAATGTTCCATTTGGTTTCAGTTAATTGATTTTCAGACTAAAAAGTGTCATCTTCTTTCACAATTCTATTTTAATATTTAGATGTTTTATTTGGCATTAGTTCATTTTTCTATTAAGAAAGAAAGACAATTGTTGATTCTCTAAATTGGTCATTCCTAAATACTTTCAGTTGTGAAGCCATAACCTGTCTCTTCAATTCTTGTGTACTATTTTATGTATGAAGAGTACTGAAGTGTAAAGTACAATAGTCAGAAATAAAAGTGACACTACACATAGGGAATCACAATGTACTAAGCAGACTCCACTTTGAATATGCTGTATGGTTTTAGTTCCCCATATTATACAGTAGAATTTCACATTTTGCATGGGTAATGTTCCTGAAAAAATTGTGATTTGTGAGCAGAAGAAAATAAGAAAAAATAGGGTCATGTTCTTGACACCTCCCAAAAAAACTAACAAGTATTTTTGTTAATTTCTTAGCCATTTCGTGGCCATACATTACTTTGTGGTTGTACTTACATGTTGATCTGTAAAAGGTGCAGAGAGGGTTGCTGTAGCTCTTCTGTGCTGAGGTGGATGGCTGTGGTTCTTGTGCTGATTTGTGATAGTTTTGGTTTTTGTGTTAATGTAAATGATGGAGTTGATGCAACATTGTCAGTAATTGATGGTTGTACTGTAGTGCTCAGGTGTTCTGTAATACATCTCGGCTCCATTTTACCCTCCAATACTTTATTCAGCTGACAAAGTACAGTTGCTTGGTCCGGAATCTGCTTCACAGGACTGCTTTTAGATGTGCCAGGGTCCTTTCTTAGTCAAAAGATTTGCAGCCTTACAAGCAGTATGAAGCATCGCATGTATCTTTTTCTGCTTCATGTATCTTCTTCTGCTTCATCCTTGTAAGTTACCTGCCTCTTTTCTGATTGAGAATTGAGCTCCTCTTAACATTTCTTCTATTGTCTGTTCTTTGTCATCATCATAATGCAACAGTTCTTTCTGCATACCTTCAGTTTATCAATGTATGTGGAGAATTAAACAAAAATTTATGAATATAATTTAGCTTAAACAAAATTGTAATTATTAAATGTACAGTTATTTACAAGTGTCTACCAAACAAACTTGAAACTCTTGCTTCTTCTTCTTCTTTCAACAAATCTGCCGTTTCCCACCAAGGTGGGGTGGCCCAAAGAGAAAAACAAAAGTTTTCTCTTTTTAACTTTAGTAATGTATACAGGAGAAGGGGTTACTAGCCCCTTGCTTCCGGCATTTTAGTCGCCTCTTATGACACACATGGCTTACGGAGGAAGAATTCTGTTCCACTTCCCCATGGAGATAAGAGGAAATAAGAACAAGAACTAGTAAGAAAATAGAGGAAAACCCAGAGGTGTGTGTATATACAGTGGTCCCTCGGTTTTCGTGCATCTCCAAACTCGAACATTTATGTAAGTGTATTTTCATAAGTGCTGTTGCAAGTGTATTTTTGGGGGTCTGAAATAGACTAACGTACATGACATTATTTCTTAAGGAAGTAAATTCGTTCGGTAATGGCACTTGAGCAGCATTCTGGAACGAATTTTCGGCGAAAACCGAGGGACCACTGTATATGCTTGTACATGAATGTGTAGTGTGACCTAAGTGTAAGTAGAAGTAACAAGACATACCTGAAATCTTGCATGTTTATGAGACAGAAAAAAGACACCAGCAATCCTACCATAATGTAAAACAATTACAGGCTTTCGTTTTACATTCACTTGGCAGGACGGTAGTACCTCCCTGGGCAGTTGCTGTCTACCAACCTACTACCTAGGTGAAACTCTTGCTATGTGCTTAAAATAAATATACACAAAATGTGAATGCATTTTGGTTGGAAAAATAGCCAAGAAAAATGATTTGTTGAAAAAAAGAAAAACTTTCGTTATTATTTTTTTCTTACCCTGTCTCAGTGGGATATGGCCGATTTGTTGAAAAAACAATTCCTTCGAATACAGTGGTACCTCGAGTTACGATATTTTTTCGTTCGAGAATGCTGTTCAAGTGCCATTACCAAACGAATTTATCCCCATAAGGAATAATGTAAAATAGACTAGTCCTTTTACACCCCCAAAAATATACCTACAAAAGCATTTAAAAAAATAAACTTACATAAAAGGGCGATTTTGGGGACCATCGTAACTCGAGGTACCACTGTATTTACAATAATCATAACTCTAGATTAGTTTTTGTGAGTAATTACTTGGTTCCAAAGTACCAATATCTTATGTGCAAAAACTTTGTAAATTGGAGACTGGTAGGACTAGGCTTTGAAGTGAGTTGAAGTTAACAGGCCTTAGACTATAATAAACTGTAAAGAAAAATCTTGCCTTGGACTTGTACAGGTTACTGTTGGAAATAAATTCACTTAGAAATTTTGGTAAGGCTTCCCAGTAGTCACAAGTCCACTAGCACGATTTTCTTGATGAGATTTTTTTTTTTTTATTAACACATCGGCTGATTCCCACCAAGGCAGGGTGGCCCGAAAAAAAAAACTTTCATCATCATTCACTCCAACACTGTCATGCCAGAGGGGTGCTTTACACTACAGTTATAAAACTGCAACATTAACACCCCTCCTTCAGAGTGCAGACACTGTACTTCCCATCTCCAGGACTCAAGTCCGGCCTGACGATTTCCCTGAATCCCTTCATAAATGTTACTTTGCTCACACTCCAACAGCACATCAAGTATTAAAAACCATTTGTCTCCATTCACTCCTATCAAATACGCTCACGCATGCTTTCTGAAAGTCTAAGCCCCTCGCACACAAAACCTCCTTTACACCCTCCCTCCAACCTTTCCTAGGCCAACCCCTACCCCGCCTTTCCTCCACTACAGATTTATACACTCTCGAAATCATTCTGTTTCGTTCCATTCTCTATACATGTCCGAACCACCTCAACAACCCCTCCTCGGCCCTCTGGATTATAGTTTTGGTAATCCCGCACCTCCTCCTAATTTCCAAACTATGAATTCTCTGCATTATATTCACACCACACATTGCCCTCAGACATGACATCTCCACTGCCTCCAGCCTTCTCCTCATTGCAACATTCATCACCCATGCTTCACACCCATATAAGAGTGTTGGTATAACTATACTCTCATATATTCCCCTCTTTACTTCCACGGACAAAGTTCTTTGTCTCCACAGACTTCTAAGTGCACCACTCGCCCTTTTTTCCTCATCAATTCTATGATTCGCCTCATCCTTCATAGACCCATCTGCTGACATGTCCACTCCTAAATATCTGAATACATTCACCTCCTCCATACTCTCTCCCTCCAATCTGATATCCAATCTTTCATCACCTAATCTTTTTGTTATCCTCATCACCTTACTCTTTCCTATATTCACTTTCAATTTTCTTCTTTTACATACCCTACCAAACTCATCCACCAACCTCTGCAACTTCTCTTAAGAATCTCCCAAAAGCACAGTGTCATCAGCAAAAAGCAACTGTGACAACTCCCACTTTGTATTTGATTCTTTATCTTTTAACCCCACACCTCTTGCCAAGACCCTCACATTCACTTCTCTTACAACCCCATCTATAAATATATTGAACAACCACGGTGACATCACACATCCTTGTCTAAGGCCTACTTTTACTGGGAAATAGTCCCCCTCCCTCCTACACACTCTAACCTGAGCCTCACTATCCTCATAAAAACTCTTCACTGCTTTCAGTAACCTACCTTCTATTCCATACACCTGCAACATCTGCCACATTGCCCCCCTATCCACCCTGTCATACGCCTTTTCCAAATCCATAAATGCCACAAAAACCTCTTTACCCTTATCTAAATACTGTTCACTTATATGTTATCTCTTGGTGAGATAACACAAAGAATAGTTTTACAAATTGACATTTGATAGGTTCTTTTACTGTTTAGTATTTCTAGTAATTGGCATCTGGTAGGTAGCAAACATAGGAGAAGGTATGGTTGATTACATGAAGGTATGGTTGACCATATGAAGATTATAGCAGCAGAAGGGAGATATTTGCCAATTAGTGTAAAGTCTGAACGCTGCATTCAGATTGCCTGTTAAACCTCTGTATTTTTCAATGCCCTTGATAAATTTTCTTGTCCCAATTTTTCATGATGGCAATATAGTTAGAGAATGTGGGAAGATTGTCTTCTGCTATATTATCCTGACTTCTTATATCTAAACAGAAAAACAACAACTTTAGCTAGAAAGTAGTTCAGTTTTTCTCATTTATCATTTTGGGCATTTAGAGAGATGGAGGTGAATAGGATAACTAAGAGGGTATATAAATTTGGGGTGGAAGGAAGGAGTAGGAGACATTCCTGGAAGGGATGGAAGGAAGGGGTAAAGATTTTGAGTGCTTGGGGTTCAAACCTCCAACAGGCTTGTGTAAGCATGTTAGATTAGAGTGGAGGCAAGTGGCTTTTATGTCTTTACATGCTGTTGAAGTTTGAGCAAAGTAACATTTATGAGTGGATTTAAAGAAACTGGCTAGCCAGACTTGAGTCCTGGAGGTGAGAAGTACAGTGCTTGCACTCTGAAGAAGGGGTGACCATGTTGCAGTTGCAGTTAAAATGGTCATTTGAACTGTCATGTCAGGACTTTTGGCAAGACAGCAAATGAATGAATGAAGGTGACAGTGTTTCCTCCTATTTTGGGTCACCCAATTGCAGTGTGAAATTGTTGGTATATTTAAAAAATATAACTTTAATATAACATGTGCAGTTCTCTACAGTATTCTACCATAAAGTAACGTGTTTTAAATATTTTGTACAGTAGTCCTTAACATAAAATATAATTCATCTTTTTTTTTTTTGGAAATTGCATTAGAAGGGTTTCTTTGGTGTTAAGTTTCAGCATCATTTTCAGGAATTTAATCACTTACATTAGTTAACCAGCCTAGTAATTAGGCCTGCTTGAGTCATAAATGCAATAGCTGTAAGCTATAAAAAACTAAATCATGAATGAATGTTATGAAAAAGATTTCTTGAATAGGAAATGTTTGAAAGCTAACACTTGTAAAACAAGGCCAGATTAGCACCACATACTATCAGATGGCTTGGTCATGCAACCAATTGTGAACTACTGATTTAAATGACATTTGGTGATAGCAAAGTTTCATATAAAGAATGTTGGTAATTCAAAGACTTCAGGTAAAGAATTTCTTTGTTCTTGATAAAGCTCCATTGTGGGTGAAGCTTTATTTCATATGGACAAAAATTTAAGAATATTTTAAGAGCTTAATAAATATTAAGTGGATTAATTAACATTCATCTTAAAAGTCATTTAAATGTAGAGGTGAAAAATCTGATATTTTCTTTTTAGATATGGATCAAGTGAAATTTTAAAATAATTATTGAAGGTTTTCACAGAAGTCATTAAATCCATATGTAAGAATGACGACGAAAGTATTTGTCAACTAGTTACAGATTATTGCTTGATGAGTATTAGTACAGCATCAAGAAATTCACTCTGTGGCCACTTATTAGGTACAACTCTGTACCTGCTCATTAGTACAAATATCTAATCAGTCAATCATGTGGCAGCACCTCAATGCCTAGAAGTATTCAGACATGGTCAAGAGGTACAATTGTTCTTCAGACCAAATATCAAAATGGAGAATAAATGTGATCTAAGTGACTTTGACCGTGGAATGATTATGGTTGGCAGACGAGGTGGTTTGAGTATCTCACAAACTGCTGATCTGGAATTTTCATTCACAGCAGACTAGAATTTACAGAGAATGGTATGAAAAACACAAAACATCCAGTTAGCAGCAGTTCTGTTAGCAAAAACTCCTTGTTAATGAGAGAGGTCAGAGGAGAATGGCCAAACTGGTTCAAGCTGAAAGGAAGATGACAGTAACTCAAATAACCACACGTTACAACAGTGGTATGCAGAAGAGCACCTTGAAGTGGATGGGCTGCAGTAGCATGCCACGAAGAATTCAGAGCTGGTCTGGGGACAAAGAGGGCCCTACCCAGTACTAGAAGGGTGTACCTAATAAAGTGGCTACTGAGTGTACAGTGGACCCCCGGAAATCGGCTGGTCTGATTATCGGCCGGCTCAATTATCGATCGCTTTTTTCAGCCCAATTTTTGCCCGATTATTGGCCGTTTCCCTGATTATTGGCCGTTTCCCCGATTATCGGCCCGCGTCCCAGACCTGTCCGCCTGCCCTGCGCTTGCGCGCCTCGCCGTGCAGGCGTCGTGAGTCAGTCTCGCTTTATTTACCCTTGAGTGAACAATACCCAGCACGCTCATTCAAGCATTTCACAATAATTTTATTGTTGTTTGTGCTTGTCACTGTGAAATATAAGTCACCATGGGTCCAAAGAAGCTTCCTAGTGCACCCCTGTGGCTAAGAAAGTGAGGAACACCATCGAACTGAAGAAGGAGATAGTAGAAAAATATGAGAGTGGCGTACGTGTGGGTGAGCTTGCCAGGATGTACGGAAAAAACAAATCTACTATCACCTCTATCCTGGCAAAGAGAAAAGAACTCAAAGAAGCTGATGTTGCAAAAGGTGTTAACATGTTTGCCAAAAATAGATCAAAAACATTGGATGAGGTTGAGAAAAGGCAAGGCAGTTGCACGCAGATCTTGTCAAGACAATGCCTGGAACTAGTGCTGATGCGAGTGATTTTAAAGCCAGCAAAGGCTGGTTTGACAGATATAGGAAACGTAGTGGCATACACAGTGTTGTGAGGCATGGTGAGGCAGCCAGTTCAGACAAACGTGCTGCTGAAAAATTTGTGAGTGAATTTAAGGGGTTCGTAGACAATGAAAAATTTGAACCCCAAGAAGTGTTTAATTGTGATGAAACAGGCCTCTTTTGGAAGAAAATGCCAAAGAGGACCTACATTACTCAGGAGGAAAAGGCACTGCCAGGACACAAGCCTATGAAAGACAGGCTAACTCTCATGTTGTGCAGTAATGCTAGTGGGGATTTTAAAGTGAAGCCTTTACTGGTGTATCACTCTGAAAATCCCAGAGTGTTCAAGAAACACAATGTGAACAAGAATAATTTGTGTGTGTTTTGGAAGGCTAACACCAAGGCATGGGTCATGAAGGCAATTTTCGTGGAATGGCTCACTGGAGTGTTTGGCCCCAGTGTGAAGAAATACCTCCTGGAAAAGAAATTGCCACTCAAGTGCCTCCTGCTACTGGACAATGCTCCTGCTCATCCTCACAACTTGAAAGTACTATTTGTCTGAGAACTTCAGTTTTATAAAAGTGAAGTTCTTGCCTCCCAACACCACTTCTCTCATCCAGCCCATGGACCAGCAGGTCATTTCTAACTTCAAGAAACTGTACACCAAAGCAGTGTTTCAGAAGTGCTTTGAAGTGACTTCGGACACAGAGTTGACCCTAAGAGAGTTCTGGAAAGATCACTTCAGTATCCTCCATTTCATAGGCCTTATAGGTAAGGCTTGGGAGGGAGTGACTTCCAGGACTTTGAACTCTGCTTGGAGACCACTGTGGCCGGATTGTGTTAAAAAGAGGGATTTTGAAGGATTTGAGGCTGACCCTGACCCTGATGACCCTGTCCCTGTTGTGGAAGATATTGTGGCATTGGGGAACAGCCTGGGGTTGGAGGTGAGTGGTGAGGATGTGGAAGAGTTGATGGAGGACCACAGGGTAGACCTAACCACTGAAGAGCTGAAAGAGCTTCATCAGGAACAGCATCAGACAACAGTAGAGGAAATTGATTGGACAGGGTGAGGTAACTTCTTCAGAGATTAAGGAAATTTGTTCCAAGTGGAATGATGTTCAGACATTTGTTGAAAAACACCACCCTGAGGAAGCTGAAACAAGCCATATCTGCAACATGTTCAGTGACAGAACCTTGTCCCACTTCAGGAAAATGTTAAACAAACGCCAGAAACAGAGCACTCTTGACAGTTATTTTTCTAGACAGGGGTCTAGTGACTCTCAAGCTGGTCCTAGTGGCATTAAAAGACAAAGAAGGGAAGTAACCCCAGAGAGAGACTTTTTTCCTGAAGTCCTTATGGAGGGGGATTCCCCTTCCAAACAATGAGTGCTCCCTCCCCCTGTCCTCCTCCCTATCTTCCAGATGCCAGCAAGCCTCTTCAATAAAGGTAAGTAAATGTTATTTATTATTATGTTATTTATTATTATGTTATTTATTATTGTTATTTATTATTATGTTATTTATTATTATGTTATTTATTATTATGTTATTTATTGTTATGTTATTTATTATGTTATTTATTATTTATGTATTTATTATTATTTTGTGTTAATAATGTTGTTTTGTGTATGTAAAACTATAGTTAATCTTCACAAAATTAATTTTTTGTCAATATTTTTGGGTGTCTGGAACGAATTAATTGTATTTACATTATTTCTTATGGGAAATAAAGGTTCAGAAATCGGCCAGTTCGATTTTAGGCCTAGCTCCTGGAACGGATTAGGGCCAATTTCCGGGGGTCCACTGTATATAGAACAAAGTTAGTACATCAGAAAACAAGCCTTTAATTCAAAAAGGCTTTCATCATATATATTCTTTTCCCCCATTAGTTATGAAGAGCGATCACGGGCACTAGACACTATCATAGAACAGTACAGCGAAGCTACAACCTTTGAAGCATTCATCTCATCAGTTTACTGTCCCGTCTTCCCAGCATCCTTTACTTCGGGACCAACGCGTGCATCAGGTAAGTTACTTAACCAAATGCAGTCTTCTTGCTTTCTCATTCTTAATCATTTGTAAAATGAATCTTCACTTAGTGTTTTCAACAGTCTTTTTATCTTACTTAACTTCTCAAAAAAATAAGATTATATCATTTTATTTATTATTTCCTCTGTTCCTATACCATACATATTAAAGAAAATTCATTTGTAAGAAGATAATATTAGCCATAATCAAATTCACTAGTCTGAGCATATATTCAACCCTTTAAAATATAACCATAATGTTGCCCAAGTGTTCAGTAAGTTAGAATATTTTCCCCTTCGTTGTCCTTTTGCTCTATTTTTAATTATGTTACTTGACATCAAGAAGAAGCTACATAAAAACAAATTTATCATAAATTCAGGAGACTTTAGGTGAAGTATGAGTATATTGCATGTGCTAGTCATATTTCCTGCCTGAGTAATATAGAAGTGCTGTTGCTAGGCAGCAATTAATAACATTTAGATATTTTAAGCATTTCATCTAGGGAGCGTGTCCTCTGGCTTCCTCGTGTATTAAATTGCCCCTTAAATGCAAGCTTTCATCCTCTCTAAACCACTCATAAACCTTATCCATTTCTTTGGAAAAAAATCTTTACACAAGTATCTGCATAGAACTTGATTTGTTTCTTGGCTGCTCTATTCAACACACTTGGCCTACCAATATTAGAGCTCTTTATATTGCTGTTCGATTGCATGCTGCCTGATCTCGACTTTGTGCATAGTACACTTAATAAGGGCTTTCTTCATTTACTTATCAGATATTTTACTATCTTGTTGCAAGTTATTCAGAAGGAGTAATATGATTTCAAAATGGTGAAAAGGCACAAAGAATCCTGTTGGCCAATGCACTACAAACCAAAACTAAATAAATTACACTGATCAGTATTTTGATTAATTAATTGTGCTCATCTGAAGAATGATAATTTAGGCCAGTTTTCAGTATTATGAAATTTTTTAAATCCTGGGTTATAGAAA
Source organism: Cherax destructor (assembly GCA_009830355.1). NCBI lineage: Eukaryota > Metazoa > Arthropoda > Malacostraca > Decapoda > Parastacidae > Cherax > Cherax destructor. The sequence continues at coordinate 36,588 of WNWK01008800.1, read as the reverse complement.
ATTGATGCCTACTTTAGGATATAAAATATAATAGATTAGATTAGAAGGAATTTTTTTTTTTTTTATTAACACATCAGCCAATTCCCACCAAGGCAGGGTGGCCTGAAAAAGAAAAACTTTCATCATCATTCACTCCATCACTGTCTTGCCAGAGGGGTGCTTTACACTACAGTTATAAAACTGCAACATTAACACCCCTCCTTCAGAGTGCAGACACTGTACTTCCCATCTCCAGGACTCAAGTCCGGCCTGCCGGTTTCCCTGAATCCCTTCATAAATGTTACTTTGCTCACACTCCAACAGCACGTCAAGTATTAAAAACCATTTGTCTCCATTCACTCCTATCAAATACGCTCACACATGCTTGCTGGAAGTCCAAGCCCCTCGCACACAAAACCTTTACCCCCTCCCTCCAACCTTTCCTAGGCCTGAATCTTGACTGGATGGAAAGTGTAGGGAAAATCCAGGGAAGGTTTAAAAAACAGTTGAGGGAAAGATATGAGAGGTAATGAGAAATAGACATAAGATATATGTTAGCATGCTAGGTCAGGCATATGTGAGCTTGCTAGATCAGAATGAGTGGAGGTGAGTAATCTTTGGAAGTTGATGTGCTGCTGGAGTGGGAACATGTAATATTTATTGAAGGAATGGTTTGAGTTTTGGATGTAAGCTTAACTGTCCAAACGTAGATCTATGTTCTCTTGCCAAGCGCTCCGAATATTTTGAAAAAACAAAATTTTTTTTTTTTTTTTTTAATAAAGAGGACTTTTTTTTTACATATAATAAGGTAAAAAAAAAATTTTAAAGTCAGTACTTACGGAGATATAGGGCCACTAAGTTGGCGCTTGTCACTCACCTGATGGCAACATGAAGCACTGCCGCTTACAGACATGTTGCAAATATATTGTTTTTCTGTTTTTTTTATTTTCTCATTTTTTATGGTATGATAATTATGTTTTCGGAAGTGGAACAGAATTCTTCCTCCGTAAGCCATGTGTGTCGTAACAGTCGACTAAAATGACGGGAGCAAGGGGCTAGTAACCCCTTCTCCTGTATACATTACTAAAGTTAAAAAGATAAACTTTTGTTTTTCTCTTTGGGCCACCCTGCCTTGGTTGGAAATGGCCAATTTGTTGAAAGAAGAAGAATTATGTTTTATAGTAGATCTTTTGATTTCATAGCCAATTGTTCTTTAGACACATTTTTTTTTTTTTTTCTCTCAACAAGTCGGCCGTCTCCCACCAAGGCAGGGTGACCCAAAAAGAAAGAAAATCCCCAAAAAGAAAATACTTTCATCATCATTCAACACTTTCACCACACTCATATATAATCACTGTCTTTGCAGAGGAGCTCAGATACGACAGCTGAGAATAGTCCCTCCCAGCAGGCATTGTACTTCCCATTTCCAGGACTCAAGTCCAACTAAATCAATTAACTGGTTTCCCTGAATCCCTTCACAAAATGTTACCCTGCTCACACTCCAACAGATCGTCATGTCCCAAAAACCATTCGTCTCCATTCACTCCTATCTAACACGCTCACACATGCTTGCTGGAAGTCCAAGCCCCTCGCCCACAAAACCTCCTTTACCCCTTCCCTCCAACCTTTTCTAGGACGACCCCTACCCCGCCTTCCTTCCCCTACAGATTTATACGCTCTCCAAGTTATTCTACTTTGATCCATTCTCTCTAAATGACCAAACCACCTCAACAACCCCTCTTCAGCCCTCTGACAAATACTTTTAGTAACTCCACATCTTCTCCTAATTTCCACATTCCGAATTTTCTGCATAATATTTACACCACATTGCCCTTAGACAGGACATCTCCACTGCCTCCAGCCTCCTCCTCGCTGCAGCATTTGCAACCCATGCTTCACACCCATATAAGAGTGTTGGTACCACTATACTTTCGTACATTCCCTTCTTTGCCTCCATGGATAACGTTTTTGTCTCCACAGATACCTCAATGCACCACTCACCTTTTTTCTTCATCAATTCTATGGTTAACCTCATCCTTCATAAACCCATCCGCTGACACGTCAACTCCCAAATATCTGAAAACATTTACTTCTTCCATAATCCCTCTCTCCAATGTGATATCCAATTTTTCTTTATTTAAATCGTTTGATACTCTCATCACCTTACTCTTTTCTATGTTCACTTTTAACTTTCTACCTTTACACACTCTCCCAAACTCGTCCACTAACCTTTGCAACTTTTCTTTAGAATCTCCCATAAGCACAGTATCATCAGCAAAAGTAACTGTGTCAACTCCCATTTTGCATTTAATTCTCCATAATTTAATCCCACCCCTCTCCCCAACACCCTAGCATTTACTTATTTTACAACCCCATCTATAAATATATTAAACAACCATGGTGACATTACACATCCCTGTCTAAGACCTACTTTTACCGGGAAGTAATCTCCCTCTCTCCTATACACCCTAACCTGAGCCTCACTATCCTCATAAAAACTCTTTACAGCCTTCAGTAACTTACTACCTATTCCATACACTTGCAACATTTGCCACATTGCTCCCTTATCCACTCTATCATATGCCTTTTCTAAATCCATAAATGCAATAAAAACTTCTCTACCTTTATCTAAATACTGTTCACATATATGCTTCACTGTAAACACTTGATCTACACATCCCCTACCCACTCTAAAGCCTCCTTGCTCATCTGCAATCCTACTCTCTGTCTTACCTCTAATTCTTTCAATAATAACCCTGCCATACACTTTACCTGGTATTCTCAGTAAACTTATTCCCCTATAATTTTTACACTCTCTTTTATCCCCCTTCCCTTTATATAAAGGAACTATACATGCTCTCTGCCAATCCCTAGGTACCTTCCCCACTTTCATACATTTATTAAACAAAAATACCAACCACTCCAGCACTATATCCACCCCTGCTTTTAACATTTCTGTCATGATCCCGTCAGTTCCAGCTGCTTTACCCCCTTTCATTCTACGTAATGCCTCACGCACCTCCCCCACACTCACATCCTGCTCTTCTTCACTTCTAAACGATGTTGTACCTCCCTGGCCAGTACATGAAATTACCGCCTCCCTTTTTTCATCGACATTTAAAAGCTCCTCAAAATATTCCCGCCATCTACCCAATACCTCCAGCTCCCCATCTACTAACTCCCCTACTCTGTTTTTAACTGACAAATCCATTTGTTCCCTAGGCTTTCTTACCTTGTTTATCTCCAAAAAAATTTCTGGTTGCAGCAAAATTTCTTGACAGAGCCTCTCCCATTCTTTCATCTGCTCTTCTTTTGCACTCTCTCACCCCTCTCTTCACCTTTCTTTTACTCTCCATATACTCTGCTCTTCTATTAACACTTCTGTTTTGTAAAAACCTCTCATAAGCTTCCTTTTTCTTTTTTATCACACCCTTTACTTCTTCATTCCACCACTCACACCTCTTTCCTCCTGCACCCACCCTCCTATAGCCACAAACTTCTGCCCCACATTCTAATACTGCATTTTTAAAACTATCCCAACTCTCTTCAACTTCCCCACTACTCATACTTGCACTATCCCACCTTTCTGCCAATAGTTGCTTATATCTCACCCTAACTTCCTCCTCCCTTAGTTTATACACTTTTACCTCTCTCTTACTTGCTGTTGCCATTTTCTTTTTGTCCCATCTACCTTTTACTCTTAACTGTAGCTACAACCAAATAATGATATGATATATCTGATATATCCTGAAGCCTACCCATCAACCTTTTATCCACCAATACATAATCCACCAAACTACTTTCCTTACGTGCTATATCATACCTTGTATATTTATTTATCCTCTTTTTCATAAAATATGTATTACTTATTACCAAACCTCTTTCTACACATAGCTCAATTAATGGTTCCCCATTTACATTTACCCCTGGCACCCCAAATTTACCTACTACTCCCTCCACAACATTTTTACCCACTTTAGCATTAAGATCCCCAACCACAATTACTCTCTCACTTGGTTCAAAACTCCCCACACACTCACTCAACATTTCCCAAAATCTCTCTCTCTCCTCTACACTTCTCTCTTCTCCAGGTGCATAAACACTTACTATAACCCACTTTTCACATCCAACCTTTATTTTACTCCACATAATCCTTGAATTTATATATTTATATTCCTTCTTTACCTGCCATAACTGATTATTCAACATTATTGCCACTCCTTCTTTAGCTCTAACTCTATTTGAAACCCCTGACCTAATCCCATTTATTTCTCCCCACTGGAACTCTCCTACCCCCTTCAGCTTTGTCTCACTTAAAGCCAGGACATCCAGCTTCTTTTCATTCATAACATCTACAATCATCTCTTTCTTATCATTCGCACAACATCCACGCACATTTAAACATCCCACTTTGACGGTTTTCTTCTTTTTCTTTTTAGTAAGCTATACAGGAAAAGGGGTTACTAGCCCATTGTTCCTGGCATTTTAGTTGACTTTTACAACACGCATGGCTTACGGAGGAAAGATTCTTATTCCACTTCCCCATGGATATGAAAGGAAAAGCAATAAGAACAAGAACTATTAAGATAAAATCAAAGAAAACTCAGATGAGTGTGTATACATAAACGTGTTCCATGTTTGCGTAGTGTGACCTAAGTGTAAGTAGAAGTAGCAAGACGTACTTGAAATCTTGCATGTTTATGAGACAGAAAAAAGACACCAGCAATCCTACCATCATGTAAAACAGTTTCAGGTTTCTGTTTCACAGTCACCTGGCAGGATGGTAGTACAGTGGTACCCCGACTTACGATGGTCCCCAAACACACCCTTTTATGTAAGTTTATTTTTTTAAATGTTTTTGTAAGTGTAATTTTGGGGGTCTAAAAGGACTAGTCTATTTTACATCATTTCTTATGGAGATAAATTCGTTTGGTAATGGCACTTGAACAGCATTCTGGAATGAAAAAATATCGTAAGTCGGGGTACCACTGTACCTCCCTGGGTGGTTGCTGTCTACCAACCTACTACCTACCAACCTATCATATGCCTTTTCTAAATCCATAAATGCAATGAAAACTTCTCTATTAATCATATTATCACAAACACACATGTACTCACTGATAGGTGATTTTGTAAACCTGGCTGAATCGCATTCTATTATCTACAACTATATACAGTGGTCACTCGGTTTTCGTGCATCTCCAAACTCGAACATTTATGTAAGTGTATTTTCGTAAGTGCTGTGCAAGTGTATTTTTGTTTGAGGGTCTGAAATAGACTAACCTACGTGACATTATTTCTTAAGGAAGTAAATTCTTTCGGTAATGGCACTTGAGCAGCATTCTGGAACGAATTTTCGGCGAAAACCGAGGACCACTGTACAGTGGACCCCCGGTGTTCGTGATTTTTTCGTTCCAGAATGCTGTTCAAGTGCCGTTACCAAACAAATTTGTTCCCATAAGGAATAATGTAAATTAGATTAGTCCTTTTAGACCCCCAAAAATACACTTACAAAAGCACTTACAAAATTACACTTACATAATTGTTCGAGTTTGGAGCATCACGAACACCGGGTGTCCACTGTACAAGGTATTTACATGTCCCAGTTATGTTTCTAGTACTCCAGGATTGTATGATACTCCATGAAGCATGGATTCATACAGAGTACCACCCCACATTGCTAACACATGAATCGTGTATCCTTCTGCTTTTGGGGTCACCTTGTGGTGTTAGCACACACTACACACTTTTTCTGAGAATGCATCTTTTTTGTGGTAGACAGTATGTATTTGTATCAGGTAGTGACAGTTAGCAAGGATTCAATCTGGCACTTCCCCAACTGGTTGTGGTTGGGAACAGGTTGCTGTTGAGGGTCAGGTACAGGTGTGGTACTATACTTTTTTACTATCTGCTTTATGACATTCAGGGTGAATTCTGCATAACGAAGTCATTTTCCAGTCTTTATTTCATACATATTGAAGGCATTGAGCATTGCAATGTCTACAAGGTGGAGAAACACTTTCATATACCACTTGCGACTCCTACGCACATAGTCAATGAACCCTATCATCATGTCACGCTTGCCGACTAGTTGCATGTTGTTCGTATAGTCGATGACAGCAGCTGGCTTTGCAATGCATTCATTGGTGTCCCTGTTCACTTTGTACCATCTCGTTTCTGTGGATGGTTGACAGCATCGTCACATCCCGTTTGTTATGCCACGTCAGTGTCATGATGTCATTGGCATGAAACGCTTGCACTGCACCTTCAGCATTGCTTCCAGTGAACCTTGGCATATGTTTTCTATTTCTTATCACTGTTCCACAAATATCAGCATTGTTCACACATAGGAAATCAGCGAGCGTAGGGCTTGTATACTAGTTGTCTGTGAACAATGTAAGACCCTTGCCAAGGTAGGGCCCCATCATCTTGCAAACAACATCATCGAAAATGCCCAACATCCACCTGGCATCATTGAGTGTGTTTCTCTTAGTGTAGACAATGACATCCAACACTGTCACTCATAGTCACACATAACAAACAGTTTTATACGAAAGCGATTGCGTTTGCTTGGTATATATTTGAATGACAGTCATCCCTTGAACAGAATCAAGGACTTGTTAACAACAATGTTTTTGAAGGGATAAAAGTAGGCACTTATTCTCAGCTGTCGTATATGAGCGCCTCTGCAAAGACAGTGATTATGTATGAGTGAGGTGAAAGTGTTGAATGATATTGAAAGTATTTTCTTTTTGGGTCACCCTGCCTCGGTGGGAGACGGCCGACTTGTTGAAAAAAAAAAGAAAAAAAGTAGGCACTGATTTTCTGCTTCATATACATAAACACTTCCCAGATTTTGTATAGAAGGTAATTTCTGTTGGGCCTATTCCTGTCTGAGAAGTGCAACGCTTGGAGCAACAGAGTGAATCTGTTGCACGGAAGACAGGAACTACTGATGAAATAGTCTGTGGACCAGTGTACTGTGCTATATTGTGCTTATACGTATGAGGCATAAGCATGACAGTGCCAAGGAATAAATACATTTCGGCCACAGTTGCATCTTTCCATCTGCGCAGCCATGATGATTCTGCAACCTCTTCATTGTCCATTATGTAGCGGTAGTAATTGTTCATATGGGTGACAATCATGTTCATTATCGGCTTGTCAAAGTATAATTGGAAAAAGTCTAACTCTGTAGACTCATTCGTGATGGGACATTCTGGGAGGATGCCACTTCCACTGGCATCAAAATCGAAAGGATGTGGCACGAATGTTGTACTTTGTGTCCAGTTCTATTCATGGTCAGATGGTGCAGGGAGGACCTGTGGCATGGGGCGTGGGGGAGCAGGAGGAGGGACGGGAGTGGAGGCAGCACTTGGTTGAAGGGGTGCCAGGCTGTCCTTTGTCTGCCCACCCACCTCGCCATGCGGCCCAGGCACCATGCCTCCTACCACCACCACCTCCTCTTCCTCCATCCCTGCATATTCTCCTTTATGATCAGTATCACTATCAGTGGCTGGGATTTTCAGTCGTGACCTCCCACAACCCTTGGGGACTGCATATGGCACACTGCCTGAACGTAGGCAATGATGCCTAAAGGTATGCTTCACTGGGGAATAATGTATATCACTATCACTCGAAAAATTCTCTAAGGGCATAAAATCAATCTCATCGTCACTTATATCACTTTCACTATCGTCATCACCAAAACCGACAGAAAATGATAATTTCCTCTTGCGTAGTTGCCTCTGAGGTGATGGTGCTGAAGGTCATCTGGGTTATCGTCAAAATTTTCACTAATTCCTTGATCATTAGTGGCCACATCGGTCTCAAATCCACTAAACTCACATTCTATATCACTTTCCTTGAATAAGAGTGTCTTAATATGACGAGGCGTGAGTGAGTGACAGGGATTTGCCATGATGTTGACCCAAGATGGAGCTGAAACTAACTGGTGCTATTATGTGGTACCGCAGGGTCCCCCATTTTTTCATACTGCGCACACTGAGTGTGCAGACTCATTCTCTCATGTCTAGGCCGCTCAGGCCTATCGCGCCAAATTTGAAGGCAGGAAAAATAAAACATTGATCTACGTTCAGAGCGCTAGCAGTAACAACATAGATCTACGTTTGGACAGTTAAGGGGTTAATGGCTGAACTTTTAGTGGTTCAGTGGGCCATGATTTACTTGAATCTCCTAACATTTGTTTAAATGTTCCTACATTCTGTGAATATAAAATTGATCTGCAATTACGATCAGTGCAAATAGCATTCAAGGAAATATTATTTTAAATAATTTTTTCTGTTTTTTTTCCAAATGCATTAATACTTTGTGTATGTTTATTATTTGCATGTACATTGAGCACATAATTTTTGATCAATCTCTGCCAAAAATATATAGATTTAATATAGGATTTGTTTTCTTAAATCTGAATTATAAATAATATTTTTCTTTGTTAGCTTTTTACCAAAGGCATTTATATCTTGTCTGTGTTCATTTTATGTGTATGTATAGAGAGCTCACATTTACTTGGTAGAGATTGGTCAAGAATTATGGATTTAACCCTTACATTTTTGTGACCCCTAAATTAGAAGTGCCACCAGTCACAATTTAAAAAACTTTTGAAATGGTAGAAAATCTTTTTCTGAAGGTAATTACACCAAAAACACAAGATTTGATTGAAAACTTAATGATTTAAGGAAGTACAAATTTGGAAGTCTGGACACAGTTTACACAGCAGCACTTTTAATGCCTTCCAATTCTATTTTAAGACAATTCCATTGCTCAATTTTACCCAATTTATAGCTGTTTTACTAATATGACTTCTCTTCAGTCAATTGAGCACAAGAAATTGCCCATTTAATTATCAGAACTACCTTATAATGTTCACAGAATTTGGTAATGTAAAACCACTTTTACACAATAGTAAAAAAAATTAAGTTTAAAAATTGAATCCAAAATAAACACTGTAGGCATTCTGACCACTAAAGCAACCTTTCCTCTGTTCATTAGTCACATCTCCGGGTTTCTCCTATATTACATTTGTTCTCCATTTTGAATCCGTCGTCACACAAACAATCAAAGTTTTACCCTATTCCTTGGATAATAA
>WNWK01008800.1:0-22500 GCA_009830355.1 Cherax destructor | reverse complement strand
AACTTGCATTATTTTGGGAAATCTTTAAATGAATCAATCATATTGTTTTTGTAATAGGGCTCTGGGGGCCCATCTGGAATGTGTCACACCTCATTCACACTGATACTCACCTCTCTCTTGACCTCAGTAAGTTTTGTATATACACTTTGTGCTCAGTAATGATCTCCAATTTACACCCATTCATCAAGTGATATTCACTTGTTGTGATCTGTGTCATCCAAAGTTTACATAATGCCCTGAAACCCAGTTATCACTTAATCCATCACATCAACACTGATTTTTTACTTCTCTTATGGTTTTTTTTCTCAGCTAGTAGTCCCCCACATCTTTGCCCCAGATTGAAGGTTTTTTACTACTATGAAGGCTCAGCTGGCTCAGTACCAGATGGCATGAGAGTCACTAGATGATGCTCTCACTCTTTCTTTACTTCCTTCATATTCTACAGTAATGTGTTGTAACTTTAGCACTTTCTTCTCCTTTCACCTTAATGGGTTGCATTACCACTCTATACCTATGATCGTTAGGCTTAAGACAGGGCCCTTGATCTTCATTCACATCTGTCAAACTTGTGTGTAGTCTTTATATTAATGGTATTGGTGTTCTTCTACCTTAACAACATTCTATTGACTGGTTAGTTACATCTCTTCTTGTCTGTGGATCTCCAGATAGTGCTACAAATGTTCCAGTCACTAGGCTTTAGCCATTCCTCCTATCAGTGTCAGTATCTCACTTTGGCTGGAGAATCTTAAATATGTGACGTTGACAATAGAATGAAAACATGTTTATTTGAAAATGTTTTGTACAGTCTCGTTGGTGTTTCATATTGTTACCTTTTATGTATTATTGCATTTAATGACAATGTGGTACAGTGGACCCCCGGATTACGATGGCATCGGATAACGATAAATTCGGAAGACGATACATTTTTTCCGTAAAAATAATGGTTCGGTGAACGATGATCTGCTCGGAAAACGCTATTCGTCTTGAACGCGTACACGGCACAATTCTCCATCCAGAGTCAGTTGCCATTGTTTACCAGCGAGTGAGCGCCACCCATGCATTCATACCATACATTTTGTCATTATTCCATTGTTTTTAGTGCTTGCAACTGCTAAATGAGCCACCATGGGCCCAAAGAAAGCTCCTAGTGCCAGCCCTTTAGTAGAGGGCTGAGAGGGGAGAATGTGTCTTCTTAAGTGATTCAGTGATTCTACGATATGTTATGATACTAGAGCAGCAGGAGTTGATAAAGGCTATAGTGCCAGCCAGCGATAAAGTGTAGCATTAACAGTGTAGCAAGTAAGTTAAGCCATTATTCGATAGAAAAATGACCACACGAAACTTAACTCCTCCATTGTTGTTTGAGGTATAGGGCGACTGACAACACCGCCGTGTGTCTGGCGGCCATCACTATTTAAGGCGTATCTTTCAGTGGCCCTCATACACCCAACAACAAACACCACAACACCAGTCCTCGCATTCGTAATGATATTTTATTCATTCTATAGTACGTATATGTCATGTTTCTATGTTATTAATATTGTTTATTATGTCATATTAGATGAATTGTGATAGATAAATAAGCCATAGAGTTTATATTAGTGTCATTTTGAAGGACTATCTTGTCCTGTCCACAAACACACATCCCTGTCGCCGGCACAATTCCAAACATTCTCCAGAAACAGAACTCTCTGGAACACTTTCTTGAGCAACGGGGGTCCAGTGACTCTCAAGCTGGTTCTAGTGGCATTAAAAAACAAAGAAGGGAAGTAACCCAGGAAGAGGACTTGGTACCTGAAGTGTTAATGGAAAGGGATTTCCCTTCCAAACACTAGCAACTACTACTTCCTCTCCCTTCCTCCCATCTTCCACACATCAACAACTCTTCAATAAAGGTAAGTGTCAAGTTATTACTGTTTTATGTTCTTTATATCTCATTCTTTTCTGTGTAATTTAATGTGGAAACAATATTTATTTTAATACTTTTGGGTGTCTCAAACGGATTAATTGAATTTCCATTATTTCTTATGGGGAAAATAGATTCGGATTACATTATTTTCAGTTTAAGTTAAGCCCTCTGGAATGGATTAATCACATAATCCGAGGGTCCACTGTATGTTATAATTGATTCATTTATTCAAATAAACAACAATCTAAGTTAACCTCACTTAACGACGGAGTTCTGTTTCTAAGACCATTTCGGTAAACAAATTTGTCGCTAAGTGAGGAGCATACTATAATGAGAGTGGATTTGTGTCTACCACCTTTGATATTGTTTTAATGTCACCTTTGCACCATTTATAACATTTCTGGTATATTTTTAAATGTTTATACAGCAGTGTACTGTATATTGTAATACAGTGGTCCCTCGGTTTTCGCCGAAAATTCGTTCCAGAATGCTGCTCAAGTGCCATTACCGAACGAATTTACTTCCTTAAGAAATAATGTCACGTAGGTTAGTCTATTTCAAACCCCCAAAAATACACTTGCAACAGCACTTACGAAAATACACTTACATAAATGTTCGAGTTTGGAGATGCACGAAAACCGAGGGACCACTGTAAACAGAATAGAGGAAATCAGCTCTAATATACATGATTTAGGTATGCATACTGGTCAGAGAGCCCATCATAAGTCTAAATCATCGGTAAACGAGTACATCACTAAGTGAGGAGAGGCTGTATTAAGAAATTTGTTTAACCCTTTGACTGTCGCAACCCTCAATCCTGTGTGCTCTCCTGTTGTCGCAAAATTTAAAAAAAAATAAATAAATTATTTTTTCTTATGAAATGATAGAGAATCGTTTCCCGATGGTAAAGACACCAAAAGTTTGAAATTTGATTGATAACTCACGGAATTACGCTCTTGCGAAGTTAGTGATCTCAGCAATATATACGCATCGGCAATTTCCCCGACTTTGAGCCCTATTTTCGGTAAATTCCATTGTTCCAGTTGACCAAACTCATAGATATTTCTTTAGAACTCCATTTGTTCTATCGATTGAGTACAAGAAACCACCAATTTATCGATTTCAACTACCCAATAAAGTGATCAGAAATTGGCAATTTGGCCAATTTCATGCAAAATAAAAAAGTTGTCAATTTCAAAATAGGGTCCAGAATAAACAATGCAGACATTCCTGGCACTAAAATAAGATGTTATCTGTTCATTAGTCACATCTTTAGGCCCCTCTTATATTACTTTTGCTTTCTATTTTGATTTTTTATTCACATAAAATATAGAAGATTTACCGTTATGCAGACTATTGCATTATTGTAAAAATAGTATAAATAATATCAGTGCACTTGTGAAAGAATATTAGACTCACCAATTGATGTGTATTGGACGCATGGCGTGATTTGTTTACTCTTGAACATTTGCAAAAATCGAACATTTCTCCTACTTTGAGCTCAATTTCAAGGTCGTTTTCTTCATATAACTAACCAAATCATCTATATTTCTGTAGTATGTTGTCCATTCTATCAAATGGGACCATAAAAAAGAGAATACAACCATAAATACTATACGAAAATACACCTCAAAGTTAGCATTTTAATCCAAAAAAATGGTCAAAGTTTTTTTTCTCTCATTATGTGCTGCATGCTGCAGGATTTTTTTTATACTGCGCACACTGACCAACCAGACCCATTCTCTCATATGTGGGCCTACCAGCTTTCTCCCGTTTGATTTGAAGCCGCTAGAATTTAGGCGTATTGATACGTCCGAAACAGTGGCTCGTAAGACGTATATATACGACCGAAACAGTCAAAGGGTTAAACAGTATGTAAGAAATAGAAGTTGGCTTTAGGAGAGCAGGTTGTAGGCTTACTCATCAGCAACAGTAATACACATAACCCACACATGGGAGAAAGTAACTTGTGATGTTTTGGTCCGACTTGGACCATTAACTAGTCAATGGTCCAAATCAGACCGAAACATTGTCATAAGTTTCTGTCTCTTACGTGTGGATTATTTGTGTATTGTTCCAGTCATGGTATTGTGCCTTTTTTGGTCTTTAACCACAGTTAATGATTGCTCCTTTCCTTGCACTCCATAGTTCCTAGCTTGGTTGGATATATAGTGTGATTTTGGCAAGCTTTGCCTCTCTGTTTTCCCTGAAAACAGTCCTCAGCAAGAACCAAGAGTTCCTGTCTCAAATGATGATTTTCATAAAAGACATAGAATGCATCATGTTTAGCATATGCTTCATGGTTCTTATCTTTCCTCTCAGGCTCCTGTATCTTTCTTGGGTTGTGAGGGCAATGCATCAATCCTCCATTTTGCATAAGTGTCTTTTCCTTCCTCTGGTACCCCAAGAAATTTTCCAAGTTGTGGCTGGGTACAGCCAACCATTGGTGCCTGTAATCTTTCGTCCTCATGCGCTCATGACCCACACCTATGAGTCCTACTAAAGAATTGCCTTCATTGATTCTTCATAACCCTCGGCCTTTGGCTCCCTCATCAGTTTTTGGTGAAATGAAAGTAACTCAGTGCTGCCCACATATCAGTCTCATGCAGTTTTTCCAGCAGTCACTTGGCCCTGACCCAGCTTTGCTGCCTAAGCTCGAAGATTTCTGATCTTTTCTTCCTCACAGTGAAGATTTTTCTCCTGTGAGTGAGAGTTCACTAGTGTATTTTATTTTTTCTTTACTCTTACTGATATGCTTTGAATACAGTTATTTCTTGCTAATGACTTCGTTAGAGAGTACGTACAAGGATGAGTCATTAAGTAAAAATTATGATAAAATCTAATTTTCCCATACAATCCCATGTTGTAACTCAAAATTCTGACTAGGACAATAATCATCGGTATGTTCAGTAGACCGTTATATTACATGGTAGTTACGTTCTTGAAAACACAGTGTTAGGTAAATCCGTGTTAGATAAACTGAAGAACTTATGGGAAAAATAGGGTTACATTCCTAGAGTCCCAAAAGAGCCAAACGATTTTTTTTTAAACCTCCAGCTCTTACAAAAATGAAAGTGAATATGTAATTGTAGTTCATTGCTGTGCCGGGTCACCATTTGGAGAAGACCCGGGCCGGATTTACCGGCGAACCTACAACAACAATGTAGTTCATTGTTGTGAGGTATTATGTTGTTTTTACTGCTTAAGACTACAAATGCAACAGAAATAGTAGTATTTCTTACCTTAAATTGTGGGTGCTGGTGTTTGTCGATGATTGTGAAGAGTGTGGAGAGTTATGCTGTAGCCCTACTGGACTGAGGTGGATGGTAGAGGTTCTGGTACTGAAGTCAATGGTTGTACTGGAATGTGCATAAATTCTGTAATGGATTTCTGTTCTATTTTACCCTGCAATACATTATACAACTGATGGTAAGGCATCAGCTGCTCTAGACACCGTTTCAGAGCACTCCTTCTTGATTTGTCAGGGTCCTCTTCATTGAAAAAGTTTAACTTAAAGTCAGTTAGTAAATCAGTCAGGTCAGTAAATTAGTCAAGTCAGTCAGTAAATCAATCAAGTCAGTCAGTCAAGTCTCAATAAGTCAGTCAAGTAAGATAGTTACTCAAGTCAGTAAAGTAAGTAAGTCAAGTAAGTCAGTTATTCATCACACGAACTCGTATATTTCCTCTTTTTTTTTTAATTGTACAAACTACCACTTCATTAACCCTTTGATTGTCGCAACCCCCAATCCTAGAGTGTCTCTCAGTGTTGCAAAATATTTGAAAAAAAAAAAAAAATTCTTATGAAATGATAGTGAATCTTTTCCCGATGCTAATGACACCAAAAGTACGAAATTTGATGGAAAACTTATGGAATTACGCTCTTGCGAAGTTAGCAATCTCGATGATATTTACGCATTGGCGATTTTTTCCACTTTGAGCCTTATTTTCAGCCAATTCCATTGTTCCAGCCGACCAAACTCATAGCTATTTCTTTAGAACTTCATTTGTTCTATCGATTGAGTACAAGAAACCGCACATTTACCGATTTCAAATACCCAATAAAGTGGTCAGAAATTGGCAATTTGACCAATTTCACACAAATTAAAAAGTATGCCAATTTCAAAATAGGGTCTAGAATGAACAAATTCCTAAAATAACATTTTCTCTGTTCATCAGTCATGTCTCCAGGCCCCTCTTATATTACTCTTGCTTTCTATTTTGAATTTTTATTCACACAAAAAATAGAAGATTTACTGTTATGCAGACTACTGCATTTTTGTAATAATTGTATAAATAATGTCAACCCATTCGTGACTGTGTATTAGAATAGCTAGTTGGACATTTATTGGAGAATGATGTCATTTGTTTACTCTTGAACATCGGCAAAAATCGAACATTTCCGCTAATTTGAACTCCATTTCAAGGTCCTTTTCATAGTGAAACCAATCAAAATCATCTCTATTTCTATAATATGTCTTCCATATTATAGAAATAAAATACGACAAAGAAAACGAGAATACAACCATAAATACTATACGAAAATGCACCTCAAAGTCGGCGTTTTAATCCAAAAACATGGTCCGAGTTTTTTTTTTCTCATGCACTGCGTGCTGCAGGATTTTTTTTATACTACACACACTGACCACACAGACCCATTCTCTCACATGTGGGCCTCCAGCTTTCTCTCGCTTGATTTGAAGCCGCTAAACATTTTGAGTATATATATGTCAAACACATTGGCTCGTAAGATGTATATTTTTTTTTTTTTTCAACAAGTCGGCCGTCTCCCACCAAAGCAGGGTGACCCAAAAAGAAAGAAAATCCCCAAATAGAAAATACTTTCATCATCATTCAACACTTTCACCACACTCATACATAATCACTGTCTTTGCAGAGGCGCTCAGATACGATAGCTGAGAATAGTCCCTCCCAGCTGTCACTATCCCAGACCCCTCCTTTAAAGTGTAGGCATTGTACTTCCCATTTCCAGGACTCAAGTCCAACTAAATTAATTAACTGGTTTCCCTGAATCCCTTCACAAAATGTTACCCTGCTCACACTCCAACAGCTCGTCAGGTCTCAAAAACCATTCGTCTCCATTCGCTCCTATCTAACACGCTCACACATGCTTGCTGGAAGTCCAAGCCCCTCGCCCACAAAACCTCCTTTACCCCCTCCCTCCAACCTTTTCTAGGACGACCCCTACCCCGCCTTCCTTCCCCTACAGATTTATATGCTCTCCAAGTCATTCTACTTTGATCCATTCTCTCTAAATGACCAAAGCACCTCAACAACCCCTCTTCAGCCCTCTGACAAATACTTTTAGTAACTCCACACCTTCTCCTAATTTCCACATTCCGAATTTTCTGCATAATATTTACACCACACATTGCCCTTAGACAGGACATCTCCACTGCCTCCAGCCTCCTCCTCGCTGCAGCATTTGCAACCCATGCTTCACACCCATATAAGAGTGTTGGTACCACTATACTTTTGTACATTCCCTTCTTTGCCTCCATAGATAATGTTTTTTGTCTCCACAGATACCTCAACGCACCACTCACCTTTTTTTCTTCATCACTTCTATGGTTAACCTCATCCTTCATAAACCCATCCGCTGACACGTCAACTCCCAAATATCGGAAAACATTTACTTCTTCCATAATCCCTCTCTCCAATGTGATATCCAATTTTTCTTTATTTAAATCGTTTGATACCCTCATCACCTTATTCTTATCTATGTTCACTTTCAACTTTCTACCTTTACACACCCTCCCAAACTCGTCCACTAACCTTTGTAACTTTTCTTTACAATCTCCCATAAGCACAGTATCATCAGCAAAAAGTAACTGTGTCAACTCCCATTTTGCATTTAATTCCCCATAATTTAATCCCACCCCTCTCCCCAACACCCTAGCATTTACTTATTTTACAACCCCATCTTTAAATATATTAAACAACCATGGTGACATTACACATCCCTGTCTAAGACCTACTTTTACCGGGAAGTAATCTCCCTCTCTCCTACACACCCTAACCTGAGCCTCACTATCCTCATAAAAACTCTTTACAGCCTTCAGTAACTTACTACCTATTCCATACACTTGCAACATTTGCCACATTGCTCCCCTATCCACTCTATCATATGCCTTTTCTAAATCCATAAATGCAATGAAAACTTCTCTACCTTTATCTAAATACTGTTCACATATATGCTTCACTGTAAACACTTGATCTACACATCCCCTACCCACTCTAAAGCCTTCTTGCTCATCTGCAATCCTACTCTTTGTCTTACCTCTAATTCTTTCAATAATAACCCCGCCATACACTTTACCTGGTATACTCGGTAAACTTATTCCCCTATAATTCTTACAATCTCTCTTATCCCCCTTCCCATTATATAAAGGAACTATACATGCTCTCTGCCAATCCCTAGGTACCTTCCTTTCTTTCATACATTTATTAAACAAAAATACCAACCACTCCAACACTATATCCCCCCCTGCTTTTAACATTTCTGTCATGATCCCATCAGTTCCAGCTGCTTTACCCCCTTTCATTCTATGTAATGCCTCACGCACCTCCCCCACACTCACATCCTGCTCTTCTTCACTCCTAAAAGATGTTATACCTCCCTGACCAGTGCATGAAATTGCCGCCTCACTTTATTCATTGACATTTAAAAGTTCCTCAAAATATTCCCGCCATCTTCCCAATACTTCCAGCTCCCCATCTACTAACTCCCCTACTCGGTTTTTAACTGACAAATCCATTCATATTGTACTTCCTAAATATGGGTCCATTGTTGAAATTGTAGAGGCATGTCAGTGTAGAGGTATAGTGGTGTTGAGAGATATTGGTGTAGAGGCATAAGGGTGTTGAGGCATAGTGGCATTCATTCAATCTAGCATCACCACTTATGAATGTCATTTAAGCCAGTTTAAAGTGATAATGAAGGAGATATTATTAAAAAATTGAGATGCTTGTCTATTTTCTGTGCTTCACACTCGAGAATATGAACCATAGGATTTTGCTCAGAATAGTTGCCTTCAATTTTCAATGCCTAAATCTCTTTTTTGTTAAGGTTTTCTATAAAATGTGAACTGAAACCAGAGTAAAGTGATAATTAACCAAATTCTGTAAACATCAAGTGCAAATATGGTAATATCTCTCCAGTCTTTGTTCAACTAAACTAAACCAAGCTGGTCCTGAAATGGAGGAAGGATTTTAGTTTTTTTTTTTTTTTTTTTGTAACCAAAATTCCACTAAATGAACACTCGTTAAGCGAGGGATAACTGTACCCTGTCGTTTGAGCTATCGAGTTGTCATATAGGATTGCAGAAGTGGAATTTCATTAGGACCTCTTTCATTCTACTTCATCATGCTAGGGTGTGTTGAATGTGGACTTATTCATTACGGTATCCACCCACAAAGCCTTTGGCTTTCCATTCTCAGACCCCTTGGCCTCTTCTATGGATGCCATCTTTCTTGACTTGCAGGTGTATACCTGTGATATAGCTGTGGTGACAGGGTTCAACAGTTTTTCTACCCTTACAGGCTGGCCTGGGGCCAGGCTTTGCTAGACTATAACCCAACTAACTTTTTCTTATAATCATGTACAATAATGATATGTCCTTGTAATCTTAAGTTAGGATTAAGCTTGCCTGAAATGCTCTGCATATCTACAGGCTTTCAACATGCACTCAAGTGTCACCCATTTCTGTATAAACAATGTATCATGTTAAAATTAACTTGTATTTGTAATTGACTGTCTGTTCAACCAGGCCATTGCTGTTTACAGTCCTCTTGCCTACATAGCTATGACAGCTTGCTTGATCTAGCACTTGGCAGATGTAGTGTTTCAGTTTTCATTTGTTCCAACAATACTTTTCATATCTGCTGGTTTTAGATTGAAGAGTCTTGAGCCATGGAGGTTGACAGTGTTGTTCTCTTGTTTTGACTGTGGCACCCCTGCTTTTTACCAAATGTATTTTACACTACTTCTTTTATCTCTCGCTCCAGTAAATTATTACTGTAGTATGCAGATTTGGGACTAGGTCCTTAACTATTTCCATGTACATTTTATATTATTAGGCAGTTTTTTTCTCTCCAGAGAGTACATTTCAGGAACTATGAGATATTCCCATTACTTTAAATGTTTTATTTGCTCTTTGTGGGCAGTGAACGAACTTTATAACTTTTTCAGCTCTTATAGTTCTCCTGTCTTGAATGAAGCTGTCAGTGATTAATATCATAAATGAGATAGCACAAGTGATTTGTATAGTGTAATCATGTATGTATGGGTTTATTTTTGCCACTCTGCCTATTCCTTTGCTTAAGGGCATCATCTAACACCTTGCTCAACTGCACATTCTTTAGAGTCTTGTTGCTCCGTGCTTTGCTTTCCATTGCAATACTTGTTTTTGATTTTGAAAAGCTTTTCACAGGATGTGCATCATTTGCAATATCATCACCTATTCCCCCGGCCCTCAGGAACAGTCTAGTTCTGGCCTGCTTGTTCTTTGTCCCTCCATGCTTGGCTGTTAAGAAGGCCTGCTCACCTCCCTGGCTACTCTTGGCTGTGATTATTGGCTACCTTCCTAGGCCATGCACCTGCCTCTTTCTGCTGAGGGTTAATGCTGTTCCTTCTGGGCAGAGGCTGCATCAGAATTTTTATGTATTAATGTTGGTAGAATTACTGACAATATGTTAGGGTAAAAGGACACAAGTGCAACTAATGTGACATTTTATTGTAGAAACGTTTTGCTCTCCAGGAGCTTTGTCAAGCTGTTTTGAACAATACATATACACAGAGGGTATATATAGGCTTAGAGTGAGGTGTAAGGCACAATATAA
The DNA here is from genome assembly GCA_009830355.1 of Cherax destructor. Taxonomy (NCBI): domain Eukaryota; kingdom Metazoa; phylum Arthropoda; class Malacostraca; order Decapoda; family Parastacidae; genus Cherax; species Cherax destructor. Next base: position 11,732 of record WNWK01008800.1, on the reverse strand, counting down.
TTGTTGTAGAAGTACAGTGGACCCCCGAGTTTCGTAAAAACTTCACTCCAGAAGCCTGCTCAAGCGCCATTACCGAACGAATTTATTCTTTTAAGGAAAAATGTCACGTAGGTTAGTCTATTTCAGACCCCCAAAAATACACTTCCACAAGCACTTACAATATTATACTTACATAAGTGTACGATTTCCGGGGTTTACGAAACTCGGGGGTCCACTGTAGTAGTACTAGTTGTAAAACTAGTGGTGGTAGTAGTAGTAGTAGTAATACATGTGGTAGTAATAGTTAACTTGTATACATGAGTAAAAAGTTATTAAAACTTATTGCTTAGGTAGCATAAAAATAGGTTGGGCAAATATTTCTGTTAGTGGGTTGGATTTGAGAAGGCCTGTTTCAGTGTTCCTCCTCTTTTATGTTCTTATGTAGTATTAGCAGCAGCAACTATGTGATGGTAGGGTTTATTGTTTTGAAGAGGATTCTTGCTAATACTTCAGAGATGATGAAGCTGCCTTTATTTTGCTTAATTGTGTTAGAAATAGTGATTAATGATGATTCAAGGCACTTAAGTCTACGGAAATTAGGTTCTTTGATCTCTAGCTGGGCGTCGTTAAATTTCATGAGGTGAGTGGCGGATTTCCAGTGTTGTACGCAAGCTTTGTTCAAGTTATTGTTCCTACATGCATTACTGTGTTCATTGAGACGTGTTTCAAGGTTCCTTGCTGTTTCGCCTACATATTCTGTCGCAGCCTCCACAGGGTAACGGCTCAACAAAGCTCTTGGAGAGCCAGAATTTTTATACTGGGGAGGGGGGTGGAAACTAGGAGCTCTTGTTTTGAAGGCAGTGGTATTGCTATTATTATTTTTATTTGGGGCGGAGGGAATTATTGGGGCTCCGATGCCCCCAAGCCCCCCTTACCCCCATGGTTCTGCCTGTGCTAACAGGTCATCCAGTTGTATCTCACTGTATCTCACCCCTAGTCCTCCTTGGCTTGCTTTGCAATCTCTGTTGATATTTAGGTGCTTCTGCACTGTCCTGCCTTTGTATTGTGTGTGCATGTCCTCTGCCTGACATTTCAGCCCCAGCCAAACAACATTTCCAAGTCATTGTTGCCATCTGTTCCAAGGGTCACCAGAGCCCTTCTCTGCACTTCCTGACAGCCCCTCCAGGTAAGGGGTTTGTTTTCCCCTTTGTTTTTTTCTGCAAATGTACAGAAAGTCTGCAACTCAGGGGTCCTCATGGTCATTGGTCTCACAAGGTTCTGGCTTTTGCTTCACAGGTTTCTCCTTGTTGGCAGGAGTCCTAGCATCAGGCCTCTGGCATACCCTCTTTGCCTACACATTCCAGTATTCTTAAAGGCATTCAATTAAGTAGCTCATGTGTTGGTACTGTCTCTCATTACCATTCACTAGATTAATCATATATGCCACATAGCAGCCTCTATAAAGGTTTTGACATTGGTGACTGTTGCAATTCACTCTCTCTTCATATGTGCAAAATCGGTCTGGCCAGTTTCTTAACACTTTCACTGTCAGTTCCGTAATATTACGGCTTGCAAGCCAGTGTCGGTCTCGTAATACTACGCCAAAATTCTAGCGCCTTCAAATCTAGCGGGAGAAAGCTGGTAGACCTACATGTGAGAGAATGGGTCTGCATGGTCAGTGTGCGCAGTATAAAAAAAAAAACGGGGAGGCTAAAGTGCATTGTGGGAGTGCTAATTCAGTACGCCTTGGTCACCAAGCCTAGCGGTAAGGAATACCTCACTCCCCAGCGAATTGGGACTCTTCCCTTCCCAAGTGATAGTTCTAACACAGATTGAAGTGTCAAAAGATATAGATTATCATACATAGCAGCATATGTGTAGATTACCTAGGATAACCCAAAAAAGTCAGACAAAGTGACTTATTTCCATGTGGGTGGTGGGGAAGACAGCATTGTTGGTGGGGAAGACAGTGTGGGTTGTGGGGAAGGCAGCATCAGTGGTGGGGAAGGCAGCATAGGTTTGTGTAAACATGTTTTGTAAAAAATATAATGATAATAATATTTGTGCAGTTATTGTGTTGAATACAATGAGTTGATACAGTATATACATTATGCATTACAGTGGACCCCCGGATTACGTACTGCTCCAAACTTAAACAATTATGTAAGTGTATTTTTGTAAGTGCTTTTGTAAGTGTATTTTTGGGGGTCTAAAAGGACTAATCTAATTTACATTATTCCTTATGGGAACAAATTCGTTCGGTAACGGCACTTGAACAGCATTCTGGAACGAAATAATGACGTAATCCGGGGGTCCACTGTATATTGGTCGCACAGGCCACAAAAGTTACTTGAAAAAATAAAATAGAAAAGAAAAGAAAAAATAGAATGAAAGTAAAAATAATATTACCGAGTGAGTGGCAGTCGCCAATGTTGCCGTAAGCGGTTCACTTTGTCAACTTCACGCCTCTATATCTCAGTAAATACTGATCGCAATTTTTTTTCTTTTAAAACAATCAGAAAAATATTCTTAAGATTTTGGTAATAAAAAATCATTTTTTTTTTTTTCGAATATTTTTCGACACTGAGAGCAAGTTTGTGATCAGGGGCTTCAACAATGAAAGGGTTAAATATATCTTGACACATTCCATCCCAGTCTCCTGATTTGCTTCTTAAGCAGTAGCAGTTACTTTAAAGTTAATAAAAGATTCAGAGCTCCTTGCGTCTGCTATGGATGGACAATACCTCTATGGGCTAAAATCTCAATACTTTCTAATGCACCTCTGATCAACAGCTGCCTTTGTTATCTTAAGTATGGATTGTATGATTTTAGGTGGGGTCACCAGGGTCATCTTACAGAAAGCAGTTTTGATCCTAACAAAGAAAAAAAATTATTTTGGAGGCCTTGGAGGACCCAGAGTTTTGCCACTTTCTCCAGTTCTTATATTTTGATTGACAGCTGAGTTCCTGAACCTTGTGGGAGCCCCAGCTGACATTGATTATAACAAGCGAATTACACATGTTGGTCAGAGACAAAGGACATTATTGAGCACAAATTACTTGTTTAGACGTTACTGGGGTCCAGAGAGAGGAGTATCAATGTGAATGAGGTGCACTATATTTCTGGGCCCTTGATGCTGAAATACCTCTTTATTTATGGTCAGAATTCAGTTTTCTGCAGTTGTGGTGATGCCTATTTGTGGCACATGATAACATGAAATGATTGGAAGGTGCTTCTGTTTTTTAGCCAAAATATAATACTAAAAATGACATGTAAATAAAAGGAATGTTAAAAAGTGATGTAGTTATTCTGCATTTTATTAAATTAGTGCACCTTTTTTTCTTAAGGTATGAAGCAATCAAGCATCTACTTGCTGTATGACCCTTGTGGGTTTAGCACTTAGTTTTGATTTTGATAATAATAATAATAATACTGTGTATATAGTACAGCATTAAGGTTACCAGCAGTATATCAACATTTTTGTAACCTTCATTTTTTAATGCACCAGATACAGTGGACCCTCGAGTAATGAACAAAATTCATTCCAGAAGCCTGCTCAAGTGCCATTACCGAACAATTTACTCCCTTAAGAAATAATGTCAAGTAGGTTAGTCCATTTCAGACCCCCAAAAATACACTTACAAAAGCACTTACAATATTTCTTTCTTTCATCTTTCAACACGTTGGCCGCTTCCCACCGAGGCAGGGTGGCCCAAAAGGAAAAACAAAAGTTTTTCCTTTTACATTTAGTAATACATACAGGAGAAGGGGTTACTAGCCCCTTGCTCCCGGCATTTTAGCCGCCTCTTACGACACGCATGGCTTACGGAGGAAGAATTCTGTTCCACTTCCCCATGGAGATAGGAAATAAGAACAAGAAATAGTAAGAAAATAGAAGAAAACCCAGAGGGGTGTGTATATATATGCTTGTACATGAATATGTAGCGTGACCTAAATGTAAGTAGAAGTAGCAAGATGTACCTGAAATCTTGCATGTTTATGAGACAGAAAAAAGACACCAGCAATCCTACCATCATGCAAAACAATTACAGGCTTTCATTTTACACTCACTTAAAATATTATACTTACATAATTGTACGATTTCTGGGGTGTTCGTAACTCGAGGGTCCACTGTATCTCCTGCCAAGGTAGGGTTACTCATAAAAGGAAACTTAGTTGATCATCATTCATTAAATAGCTGTCGTGCCAGAAGTGTGTATTCATCAGAATTCTGATGACCCTCCAATTAGCAACTTTTCCACTCTTCTAGAGTGCAGGCATTGTTCTTCTTGCCTCCTGGACTCAAGCTTGACTAATTGTTTTTCCAGAATCCCTTGCTCACACTCCAACAACATTTCTTCTTCTTTCAATGTACCAGCCATATCCCACCGAGGCGTTTGGCCCAAAAGAAAAAAAGGAAAGTTTCTCTTTTTAAATTTAGTACAGGTCGGCCATCACTAATCCGCCATCATTAGGATCTGCAGTGTGCCGGATCAGTGAGTTTGCCGGATTACAGAGTGGTTAGGTTAGAATACACTTAATTAACCTATCAATAGAGAGACTGCCACATCTTCCTCATTTTCATCACTGCTTTCTCCTCCATTGGCTTGCTGCTGTGGATTTGCAACCATCTGCACAATTTCTGAGTATAATGATGAAATTTGAGTCAGTATAATGATGAAATTTGAAATCATGCTAGCCAAAATTAGTGCCGGATAGCTGATGGAACTGGATGACTGATTGCCGGATTAGCGATGGCAGATCTGTAATATATACAGAAGAAAGGGGTTACTAGCCCCTTGCTCCCTCCAACAACATATCAAACCATAAAAACCACTTGTCCCCATTCACTCCATTTTTTACATAAACCTGCTTGATGCTCAGGCCTCTACTGCTTGAGACTACCTTCATCCCCTCCCTTCAACCCTTCATAGGACAACTCCAACCCCTCTTTCCCTGAACCCCTAGATTTCTGCACCCTCTTTGTTGGCCCATTATTCTCCCTTCTTTCTAAATGGTCAGTAATCCCTCCATTTTGGGTTCTGAATTATACCTTTTGTAACCCCACAGCATCATCTAATTTCTATATTTCAAATTTTCTGTATAATACAGTGGACCCTCGGTTAACGAATACCCCGGAAATCGTGCAATTATGTAAGTATAATTTTGTAAGTTCTTGTGGAAGTGTATTTTTGGGGGTCTGAAATAGACTAACCTACGTGAAATTTTTCCTTAAGGGAGTAAATTCGTTTGGTAATGGCACTTGAGCAGACTTCAGGAGTGAAGTTTTTACGAAACTCGGGGGTCCACTGTATTCACCCTGCCTCGGTGGGAGACGGCCGACTTGTTGAAAAAAAAAAAAAATATTCACACCATACATTTCTCTCAAGTATGATATCTCCACTGCCTCTAGCCTCCTCCTTTCTATATTGTTCAAAACCCATGTTTCACATTCATTTAAAAGTGTATAGTGGTACATATACTCTGCCACATTTCCCTTTTTTGCTTTTTTTGCTTTCTTTCCACAGATGCTTTAGCATATCACCCTACTTTTCCCCATTCTTGTCTATTCTGTGGTTCAATTTGTTTTTCATAGACCAGTCTTCCTCCATACTCCCTCCCTCCAACTGATATCCAGTCTTTCATTGCCTAGACTTTTTTTGTTACTCTCATCACCTTTTTCTTTTGTATGTTTACTTTTATTTTCCTTCTTTTATATACCCTCCCAAATTCCTCCTCCAACTTTTGCAACTTTTCTCAATAATTTCTCAATGGAATAGTTGCTCTTTAACAACTGTGACAACTCCCACTGTTTGCCAGATCATATTTCTTATTGTTTAGTCTCTCACCTCTTCCCTAGACCCTGACAGTCACTTTAATAACTCGTAAACAACCATGGTGACATCACATTTCTATCTAAGGCCTACTTTTACTGGAAAAATGTTTTCTTCTTTCCTACATACTGCAACCTGAAATTTACTTGCCTCATAAAAACTCTTAACTGCTTTTTGTAATCTGCTACCCATTCCATACATTAGCTACATCTGCCACATTACCACCTATCCACCTAATCCCTTGCTTTTTCTAAGTTCATAAATGTGACAAAGAGTATCTTATCTTTAACCGAGTATTGTTCATTTATATGCTTCATTTGTAAATAGTTTGGGCTACAAGTTCCTTACCCATCCTAGAGCCTCCTTGTACCTCTGCAATCTTATTTTCTGTTTTATCCCTAGCTTTTCAATAATAATTCTACCATACACTTTACCCAGGCTTATTGCAATATAATTCTTACACTCTTGTCCTTCTTTTCCTTAAGCAAATTAACTATGCATGCTCTCTGCCAATCCAAGGTACTTTTCCTTCTTTCATGCATATGAGACAGTGACAGAGAAGAATAAGTGCCAAATTTAAATAAACATAAACATAGTTGATGTTGCTCTTACCCAAACTTACTGATGCAGAAGACAATATCTACACATTCCCATGAACAGATGAAATATTGAGGTATTGATTTGTTCACTAGCGTGGATTTGGGCAGTGGTGGCACTTATTCTTTTTGCCATCCAATGCCCCATATATTGAACAGATACACCAACCACTTCAAAATTGTATTCATAGTGCTCATCATTATCCTTCAGTCTTGATCAGTATGGAAAGACAGTGATAGAGTGAATAATGGTGAAAGTGTTTTTTCTTTTTTGAGTCAACCTACCTCAGTGGGAGATGACCGATGTGTTAAAAAGAATTACTACCTCAGTTCTGCATTGAGCCACCACATCGTCTGCAGTCAGTTGAACAAGGAATCATTATTCAAATGCATGTGTGAATACTCTTAACCCTTTCAGGGTCCAAGGGGGGTCTCCGAATCTCGTTCTCAGGGTCCATGAATTTCAAAAAAAAAAAAAAATTATTTTTTCTTAAGAAATGATAGAGTTTTTTTTCTAAATCTAATAGGCTAAAAAATACATTTTTGCGATCAATACTCACCGAGATATAGAGATTTGAAGTTGGCGAAAATGGAGCCGGTGTCGGCAACATCGCCGACTGCCGGTCACCCGGTAATATTTTTTTTTCTTTCTTGGACTTGTTTTCTGATCGAATTTTGTTTTTTGTTGCAAATAACTTTTATGGCCTGTGAGACCAATATAAGTGCTGTTTTCAAATATTCACTCACTATTTATTACACAATATTCACATGAAGTTTCTTTCACTAATTTGTTTACACAATGTATTTACAATTTTTACAATAACAAATATTAGTTATTTATATTGTTCAATCATATATATACATACATAGAGTCACTGGACATGTTTCTAGAAGTTCTGCAGCCTGTGGAAGTCTCTGAAACATGGTTCCATGCACAGTGGTGTTTCACATTCCACACACAAAACGAGTGTCTTTGCGTTGTTGTGGGCGTTTTTGTATTTGCACAGACAAAACACCTCTTCTGAGCCTTTTCTTGCAAGCAGTAGCAGGCAGTTTTGTTAGGAAGTGTTCACCACCAAGCCTCAGACGAGAGGGTAGGTGTTGATGACTTGGTGTTGGGCGTGTTTCTATTGCAGGTGTTGCTCCTTGGTACTTGAATATTATTTGTCTGATGACAGACAAACAAAAATCGCCATATGGTGGTTTGTTTGTGGTCTTCAACTTATAGATATTATAAGCATTGAGCATGGTAATGTCCAGAATGTGAAAAAAGAGTTTTATGTACCACTTGTAACTCTTGCGAACACAATCAGCAAACCCAATTTGCATGTCACATTTGTCCACTAAGCGCATATTGAGAGTGTAGTCAATCACAGCTGCAGGTTTTAGAATGGGTTCATCGGTCTCTCTACTCACCCTGCCAGTGTCTGTCATTTCGTTAGGGTGAATAGATGACAACAGTGTGACATCTCGTTTGTCATGCCACCGAAATGCCATGATGTCATTGGCAGCAAATGCTTGCACCTGACCTCTACGAGTGCCTGCACTGAACCTAGGCATATGCTTACGATTTGCACGCACTGTACCGCACACATCTGTCAAGTTCACTCACAAAAAATCACTGACGGAGGGGCTTGTGTACCAGTTATCAGTATATAATATATGCCCCTTACCAAGATATGGTTCCATCATTGTTCTAACCACATCACCAGAGATACCCAATAACCTCCTGGTATCTTGCAATGTATAACTTCCGGTGTACACAATAATATCCAATACAATACCACTGGAGCAATCACAAAGCACAAACAACTTTATACCAAAGCGTTTCCTCTTGCTTGGTATATACTGCTTGAACGACAGTCTACCTTTGAACAGAATCAGTGACTCGTCAATAACAAGCTTCCTGAAGGGATAAAAATGCATATTGAATTTCTCTTTCAGATACAGAAACACATTTCTAATCTTATATAACCTATCGTTTCTGTCAGGGGTGGTTTTGTCTGAAAAGTGAAGCATCCTCAGCAGTAGCACAAATCGATTCACTGATATTATATCACTGAAACCTGGTGTTGCAATCAGGCGGTCTGTCGACCAGTATGATTTGACACTGTGCTTATAAACATGAGGCATAAGCATTATTGTGGCAAAGAACAAGTACATCTCAGCCACAGTTGTCTCTTTCCACCTGTTGAGGCGTGATGTTGGTGAAAGTATTGTGTTTGCCATGGTGTACTCGTAGTATCTGTTGCTTTCCCTGACAATAATATCCATCAGAGGTTCATCAAAGAATAATTCAAAGCATTCCAGTTCACTGGCATTGTTCCCAAGTGGACACGATGGGCGTATTCCACATTGACTTTCATCAAACTGATGGGGACTGGGAATAAAATTGTCAGCTGCTTGCCAATCCCAGGTGCGGTCTGCTGGTGGGTACTGGATATTTACAGGTGGTTGTGGGGGTTGTGGAGGTTGTGGTTGTGGGGGTTGGTGGGTGGGTGAGGGTTGCCTTTGTTGTAGCTGAGCTGACTCAGCGGCGTCGGTGCCAGCATGGTCCACTGCTGGTGCCTGCGCCTGGCACACCACCACTACCACTAACAGATGCTTCGCATTTCTCATTCCAATTGCAACGCTATCATTGTCATTTTCACTATCACTTCCTGTTGTACCCCCACGGGATGTACTCCGAGATGTACTCCTTCCCCTTGGAACAGCATATGGCACGCTACCAGAGCGCATATACCGTCGTATATACTGACGCTTCACTGGAGAATATTCCACACCACTCTCGCTACTGGAACTGTTTTGAAGAGCTTGGAGTTCATATTCACTATCACTATCATCACCATTGCTCACATCAGAGTCTGGGATATGAGTAAATAACAGTTTCCTCTTTCGTTCTGGTACAATTGAGCGTGAACAAGATGCCACAGCACCGGAGGTGGGGGCTGAGGGTCGTCTGGGTTTTCCTCAATATTACCGGTATTATGATCATTAGTTTCGGTCACAACTGCCTCAAAACCTTGAAACTCATCACCACTGACACTCCCATCGGTGTTAGAACTGTCACTGGGGAACAAAAGAGTCCCAATTCGCCGAGGAGTGAGGAGTTTCTTACCGCCCGGCATGGTGAAAAATGTGTACTAACATGGCGTTCCCACAATGCACCACTGGCTCCCCGATTTTTTTCCTACTGCGCACACTGACCACGCAGACCCATTCTCTCACCACTAGGCCTACCAGCCATTTCGCGCTTAATTTGAAGGCGCTAGAATTTATGCGTACTAGTACGTCAATAACCCCAGCGCGTAAGCCGTACTAGTACGTCAATAACCCTGAAAGGGTTAAAATAGTGAAAATGATCAGTTTTCTTTTTTTTCAGTAAGGTGTTCTGTTGTAGAAATAGGGCACTAAAAATAATAGATGGTAGGATTGCTGGTGTCTTTTTTCTGTCTCATAAACATGCAAGAATTCAGGTACGTCTTGCTACTTATACTTACACTTAGGTCACACTACACATACATGTTAAAGCATATATATAGGTAGTAGGTTGGTAGACAGCAACCACCCAGGGAGGTACTACCGTCCTGCCAAGTGACTGTAAAACGAAAGCCTGTATTTGTTTTACATGATGGTAGAATTGCTGGTGTCTTTTTTCTGTCTCATAAACATGCAGGATTTCAGGTACGTCTTGCTACTTCTGCTTACACTTAGGTCACGCTACACATACATGTACACGTTTATGTATACACACTCATCTGAGTTTTCTTTTATTTTATCTTAATAGTTCTTGTTCTTATTGCTTTTCCTTTCATATCCATGCGAAGTGGAATAAGAATCTTTTCCTCCGTAAGCCATGCGTGTTGTAAAAGTCAACTAAAATGCTGGGAACAATGGGCTAGTAACCCCTTTTCCTTTATAGATTTACTAAAAGAAAAAAAAGAAAACCGTCAAAGTGGGATGTTTGAATGTGCGTTGATGTTGTGCGAATGATAAGAAAGAGATGATTGAAGATGTTATGAATGAAAAGAAGCTGGATGTCCTGGCTTTAAGTGAGACAAAGCTGAAGGGGGTAGGAGAGTTTCAGTGGGATTAGGTCAGGGGTTTCAAATAGAGTTAGAGCTAAAGAAGGAGTGGCAATAATGTTGAATAATCAGTTATGGCAGGTAAAGAGGGGAAAATAAATGTTTAAATTCAAGGATTATGTGGAGTAAAATAAAGGTTGGATGTGAAAAGTGGTTTATAGTAAGTGTTTATGCACCTGGAGAAGAGAGAAGTGTAGAGGAGAGAGAGAGATTTTGGGAAATGTTGAGTGAGTGTGTGGGGAGTTTTGAACCAAGTGAGAGAGTAATTGTGGTTGGGGATCTTAATGCTAAAGTGGGTAAAAATGTTGTGGAGGGAGTAGTAGGTAAATTTGGGGTGCCAGGGGTAAATGTAAATGGGAACTGTTAATTGAGCTATATGTAGAAAGAGGTTTGGTAATATTTTTTATATTTTTTTTATTAACACATCGGCCGTTTCCCACCAAGGCAGGGTGGCTCGACAAAGAAAAACTTTAATCATCATTCACTCCATCACTGTCTTGCCAGGCGTGCTTACACTACAGCTACAAAACTGCAACATTAACACCCCTCCTTCAGAGTGCCGGCACTGTACTTCCCATCTCCAGGAATCAAGTCCAGCCTACCAGTTTCCCTGAAACCCTTCATAAATGTTACCTTGCCTACACTCCAACAGCACGTCAAGTCCTAAAAACCATTTGTCTCCATTCGCTCCTATCTAACACGCTCACGCACGCTTGCTGGAAGTCCAAGCCCCTCGCACACAAAACCTCCTTTACCCCTCCCTCCAACCATTTCTAGGCCGACCCCTACCCCGCCTTCCCTCCACTACAGATTTATACACTCTGAAGTCATTCTATTTTGTCCATCCTTTCTATATGTCCAAACCATCTCAACAACCCCTCCTCAGCCTCTCTGGATAATAGTTTTGGTAATCCCACACCTCCTCCTAATCTCCAAACTACAAATTCTCTGCATTATATTCACACCACACATTGCCCTTAGACACGACATCTCCACTGCCTTCTCCTTGTTGCAACATTCACAACCCATGTCTCACACCCATACAAGAGTGTTGGTATAACTATACTCTAATACATTCCCCTTTGCTTTCATGGATAAAGTTCTCTGTCTCCACAAGCTCCTCAGTGCACCACTCACCTTTTTCCCCTCATTAATTCTATGATTCACCTCATCCTTCATATACCCATCTGCTGACACATCCACTCCCAAATATCTGAACACATTCACCTCCTCCATAC